>LR990249.1:6144362-6146862 GCA_905147385.1 Limenitis camilla | reverse complement strand
GTTGTTAATGCACGACGACGACTTTACACGCGACACGACATACACGTTAATGATCCTTCCGCAGGTTCCCCTACGGAAACCTTGTTACGACTTTTACTTCCTCTAAATGATCAAGTTTGGTCAACTTCCCAGCAACGCCGACGGCCGCGAAGCCACCGCGTGTCGGTCCGAAGACCTCACTAAATCATTCAATCGGTAGTAGCGACGGGCGGTGTGTACAAAGGGCAGGGACGTAATCAACGCGAGCTTATGACTCGCGCTTACTAGGAATTCCTCGTTTATGGGGGATAATTGCAAACCCCAATCCCCAGCACGAAGGAGTTTCAACGGGTTGCCCGGGCCTCTAGGCCAGGGAGAACATGCTGATTCCTTCAGTGTAGCGCGCGTGCGGCCCAGGACATCTAAGGGCATCACAGACCTGTTATTGCTCAATCTCGTGCGCTTCGAAGACGCCGGTCCCTCTAAGAAGAATTTTAATACGTCGCCAGTGAGTTGCGCGACCGAAATCGCGCACACCTAAATGACAACGCCTATTTAGCAGGCTAGAGTCTCGTTCGTTACCGGAATTAACCAGACAAATCGCTCCACCAACTAAGAACGGCCATGCACCACCACCCACCGAATCAAGAAAGAGCTGTTAATCTGTCAATCCTTCCGGTGTCCGGGCCTGGTGAGATTTCCCGTGTTGAGTCAAATTAAGCCGCAGGCTCCACTCCTGGTGGTGCCCTTCCGTCAATTCCTTTAAGTTTCAGCTTTGCAACCATACTCCCCCCGGAGTCCAAAATCTTTGGTTTCCCGGAAGCTGCCCGCCGAGCCATTGTTGTAACGTCGGCGGATCGCTAGATGACATATTTACGGTTAGAACTAGGGCGGTATCTAATCGCCTTCGAACCTCTAACTTTCGTTCTTGATTGATGAAAACACCTTTGGCAAATGCTTTCGCTGATGTTCGTCTTGCGACGATCCAAGAATTTCACCTCTAACGTCGCAATACGAATGCCCCCAGTTATCCCTATTAATCATTACCTCGGAGTTCTGAAAACCAACAAAATAGAACCGAGATCATATTCTATTATTCCATGCACGAAATATTCAAGCGGCATTTTGAGCCCGCTTTGAGCACTCTAATTTGTTCAAAGTAAAATTGTCGGCCCACCTCGACACTCACCGAAGAGCACCGCGATAGGATTTTGATATTGAACCGGCGTTTTACCGCCGGCTCACCGACGATATGCTCCGCAGACGTGTCAGTATCACCGCGGATGCGGTGCACCGACAGCGCGGCGCACAAATGCAACTACGAGCTTTTTAACCGCAACAATTTTAGTATACGCTATTGGAGCTGGAATTACCGCGGCTGCTGGCACCAGACTTGCCCTCCAATTGTTCCTCGTTAAAATATTTAAAGTGTACTCATTCCGATTACGAGGCCTCGAAAGAGTCCCGTATCGTTATTTTTCGTCACTACCTCCCCGTGCCGGGAGTGGGTAATTTGCGCGCCTGCTGCCTTCCTTGGATGTGGTAGCCGTTTCTCAGGCTCCCTCTCCGGAATCGAACCCTGATTCCCCGTTACCCGTGACAACCATGGTAGTCGCAGAAACTACCATCGAAAGTTGATAAGGCAGACATTTGAAAGATGCGTCGCCGGTACTTGACCATGCGATCGGCAAAAGTTATCCAGATTCATCAAAATTAACGACTTCGAACGCGAGGCCCTCCGCCGATTGGTTTTGATCTAATAAAAGCACTCGTCCCATCACTGGTCGGAGTTCTGATTGCATGTATTAGCTCTAGAATTACCACAGTTATCCAAGTAACTGAGTAAGATCTAAGGAACCAAAACTGATATATTGAGCCATTCGCGGTATCGCCTTAATACGGCTTGCACTGAGACATGCATGGCTTAATCTTTGAGACAAGCATATAACTACTGGCAGGATCAACCAGGGAGCTGACTTATTCCGACATAGTCGCTCTACATTCGTCACGCGCACGACCGTCCGGGATATATTATACGGGATAATAGAGCCGCGGTACGGACGACGTTGACAGTTGCTATAGAATTGGTACACAACGCACCACTCACTCGCACAATCGCGCACACTAAACTATATATAACGACTGTTTTGTTTTCAACGTGTCAAATAACAAAATTGAAACGACAATCTCATAGGAGAGCGATAGTGAGTGTGAGAGTAAGTGGCGGTGGTCCCGAGCGGTTGCGATGTGATAGTGCGTTGCCCCGAACCGACCTCATCCAAGCGACGGACGGGAAGCGTCCACGCCTATACACAATTCGCGCCTGGTTGTTCAATGACTCTCGGTGCGAGCTCGACTCGCGTCGAGCGCGCCCCTGTGTCACTTCTGTGAAAGTTCATATCGTAACGAGACGGTCTTCGACTTTACGCGGAAAGCGCGTGGTTTAATTTTATCAATATCGATGAAGATACTCGTGTACCGGAGCCCGGTGTTAGAGAGATACCTTTTTGCCTTTTGTTAC
>LR990249.1:6134362-6136862 GCA_905147385.1 Limenitis camilla | reverse complement strand
CCGAATCAAGAAAGAGCTGTTAATCTGTCAATCCTTCCGGTGTCCGGGCCTGGTGAGATTTCCCGTGTTGAGTCAAATTAAGCCGCAGGCTCCACTCCTGGTGGTGCCCTTCCGTCAATTCCTTTAAGTTTCAGCTTTGCAACCATACTCCCCCCGGAGTCCAAAATCTTTGGTTTCCCGGAAGCTGCCCGCCGAGCCATTGTTGTAACGTCGGCGGATCGCTAGATGACATATTTACGGTTAGAACTAGGGCGGTATCTAATCGCCTTCGAACCTCTAACTTTCGTTCTTGATTGATGAAAACACCTTTGGCAAATGCTTTCGCTGATGTTCGTCTTGCGACGATCCAAGAATTTCACCTCTAACGTCGCAATACGAATGCCCCCAGTTATCCCTATTAATCATTACCTCGGAGTTCTGAAAACCAACAAAATAGAACCGAGATCATATTCTATTATTCCATGCACGAAATATTCAAGCGGCATTTTGAGCCCGCTTTGAGCACTCTAATTTGTTCAAAGTAAAATTGTCGGCCCACCTCGACACTCACCGAAGAGCACCGCGATAGGATTTTGATATTGAACCGGCGTTTTACCGCCGGCTCACCGACGATATGCTCCGCAGACGTGTCAGTATCACCGCGGATGCGGTGCACCGACAGCGCGGCGCACAAATGCAACTACGAGCTTTTTAACCGCAACAATTTTAGTATACGCTATTGGAGCTGGAATTACCGCGGCTGCTGGCACCAGACTTGCCCTCCAATTGTTCCTCGTTAAAATATTTAAAGTGTACTCATTCCGATTACGAGGCCTCGAAAGAGTCCCGTATCGTTATTTTTCGTCACTACCTCCCCGTGCCGGGAGTGGGTAATTTGCGCGCCTGCTGCCTTCCTTGGATGTGGTAGCCGTTTCTCAGGCTCCCTCTCCGGAATCGAACCCTGATTCCCCGTTACCCGTGACAACCATGGTAGTCGCAGAAACTACCATCGAAAGTTGATAAGGCAGACATTTGAAAGATGCGTCGCCGGTACTTGACCATGCGATCGGCAAAAGTTATCCAGATTCATCAAAATTAACGACTTCGAACGCGAGGCCCTCCGCCGATTGGTTTTGATCTAATAAAAGCACTCGTCCCATCACTGGTCGGAGTTCTGATTGCATGTATTAGCTCTAGAATTACCACAGTTATCCAAGTAACTGAGTAAGATCTAAGGAACCAAAACTGATATATTGAGCCATTCGCGGTATCGCCTTAATACGGCTTGCACTGAGACATGCATGGCTTAATCTTTGAGACAAGCATATAACTACTGGCAGGATCAACCAGGGAGCTGACTTATTCCGACATAGTCGCTCTACATTCGTCACGCGCACGACCGTCCGGGATATATTATACGGGATAATAGAGCCGCGGTACGGACGACGTTGACAGTTGCTATAGAATTGGTACACAACGCACCACTCACTCGCACAATCGCGCACACTAAACTATATATAACGACTGTTTTGTTTTCAACGTGTCAAATAACAAAATTGAAACGACAATCTCATAGGAGAGCGATAGTGAGTGTGAGAGTAAGTGGCGGTGGTCCCGAGCGGTTGCGATGTGATAGTGCGTTGCCCCGAACCGACCTCATCCAAGCGACGGACGGGAAGCGTCCACGCCTATACACAATTCGCGCCTGGTTGTTCAATGACTCTCGGTGCGAGCTCGACTCGCGTCGAGCGCGCCCCTGTGTCACTTCTGTGAAAGTTCATATCGTAACGAGACGGTCTTCGACTTTACGCGGAAAGCGCGTGGTTTAATTTTATCAATATCGATGAAGATACTCGTGTACCGGAGCCCGGTGTTAGAGAGATACCTTTTTGCCTTTTGTTACGCGTCAGAGTGACAAAACTCCTCCGTACGCAATTCAGTGTTCTCACAGTCCAATTGGGACGCAGAGTGATGGATTTAAATTTTGAATCACGACCCATTTTTTATATACACGGACTCCGCGATCGCACGCGCGTCCGTAGGTCGACACAGTTCATCAGGGAGAGTGGTGAGGTGATTATAAAATGTGAGGGAGGAGAATTATGTTTGTGAATAATACAAAATTAATTATCACATTGTTGGTTTCAACGATATTTATTTAATAGTGTATATTAACAAAATAAATCTTTCTCGCAACACACGATTATACGCCGGACTACGACCACGGAATGTTCAGCATAGCAGCGCAAGCAAGCAAGCAAACATATCGCGTTCGTACGCCGACGGCGGGCCTCTTAAAGGCTCACATCGCCTCACACCCCATATATATGCTGGGCGACCGGTCTGACTGTCGGCGCGGCGGCGGCAATTTGGTCCGATTATTGAACCCTATAAAAATGTGTATGCGAGTTTCGACGTTGTTGCTGTCGTCGTAGTCGTCGTTTTTTCTGTTGTTGTTGTTGTTGTTGTTGTTCGTTGTTGTTGTTGTTCGTTGTTGTTCGTCGAAACCAAAACCCTTACA
>LR990249.1:6124362-6126862 GCA_905147385.1 Limenitis camilla | reverse complement strand
GATATGCTCCGCAGACGTGTCAGTATCACCGCGGATGCGGTGCACCGACAGCGCGGCGCACAAATGCAACTACGAGCTTTTTAACCGCAACAATTTTAGTATACGCTATTGGAGCTGGAATTACCGCGGCTGCTGGCACCAGACTTGCCCTCCAATTGTTCCTCGTTAAAATATTTAAAGTGTACTCATTCCGATTACGAGGCCTCGAAAGAGTCCCGTATCGTTATTTTTCGTCACTACCTCCCCGTGCCGGGAGTGGGTAATTTGCGCGCCTGCTGCCTTCCTTGGATGTGGTAGCCGTTTCTCAGGCTCCCTCTCCGGAATCGAACCCTGATTCCCCGTTACCCGTGACAACCATGGTAGTCGCAGAAACTACCATCGAAAGTTGATAAGGCAGACATTTGAAAGATGCGTCGCCGGTACTTGACCATGCGATCGGCAAAAGTTATCCAGATTCATCAAAATTAACGACTTCGAACGCGAGGCCCTCCGCCGATTGGTTTTGATCTAATAAAAGCACTCGTCCCATCACTGGTCGGAGTTCTGATTGCATGTATTAGCTCTAGAATTACCACAGTTATCCAAGTAACTGAGTAAGATCTAAGGAACCAAAACTGATATATTGAGCCATTCGCGGTATCGCCTTAATACGGCTTGCACTGAGACATGCATGGCTTAATCTTTGAGACAAGCATATAACTACTGGCAGGATCAACCAGGGAGCTGACTTATTCCGACATAGTCGCTCTACATTCGTCACGCGCACGACCGTCCGGGATATATTATACGGGATAATAGAGCCGCGGTACGGACGACGTTGACAGTTGCTATAGAATTGGTACACAACGCACCACTCACTCGCACAATCGCGCACACTAAACTATATATAACGACTGTTTTGTTTTCAACGTGTCAAATAACAAAATTGAAACGACAATCTCATAGGAGAGCGATAGTGAGTGTGAGAGTAAGTGGCGGTGGTCCCGAGCGGTTGCGATGTGATAGTGCGTTGCCCCGAACCGACCTCATCCAAGCGACGGACGGGAAGCGTCCACGCCTATACACAATTCGCGCCTGGTTGTTCAATGACTCTCGGTGCGAGCTCGACTCGCGTCGAGCGCGCCCCTGTGTCACTTCTGTGAAAGTTCATATCGTAACGAGACGGTCTTCGACTTTACGCGGAAAGCGCGTGGTTTAATTTTATCAATATCGATGAAGATACTCGTGTACCGGAGCCCGGTGTTAGAGAGATACCTTTTTGCCTTTTGTTACGCGTCAGAGTGACAAAACTCCTCCGTACGCAATTCAGTGTTCTCACAGTCCAATTGGGACGCAGAGTGATGGATTTAAATTTTGAATCACGACCCATTTTTTATATACACGGACTCCGCGATCGCACGCGCGTCCGTAGGTCGACACAGTTCATCAGGGAGAGTGGTGAGGTGATTATAAAATGTGAGGGAGGAGAATTATGTTTGTGAATAATACAAAATTAATTATCACATTGTTGGTTTCAACGATATTTATTTAATAGTGTATATTAACAAAATAAATCTTTCTCGCAACACACGATTATACGCCGGACTACGACCACGGAATGTTCAGCATAGCAGCGCAAGCAAGCAAGCAAACATATCGCGTTCGTACGCCGACGGCGGGCCTCTTAAAGGCTCACATCGCCTCACACCCCATATATATGCTGGGCGACCGGTCTGACTGTCGGCGCGGCGGCGGCAATTTGGTCCGATTATTGAACCCTATAAAAATGTGTATGCGAGTTTCGACGTTGTTGCTGTCGTCGTAGTCGTCGTTTTTTCTGTTGTTGTTGTTGTTGTTGTTGTTCGTTGTTGTTGTTGTTCGTTGTTGTTCGTCGAAACCAAAACCCTTACATGTTTCGACTTGTTCAACTCTATCGGTGATTAATTTGTGGGCGGCCTTGTTGTTGTTGTTGTTGTTGTTGTCGTCGTCGTCGTCGTCGTCGTCGTCGCCGCTGTTGTTGTAGCCGGTTGGTCTGTTTAATGATAAAATAACATTAACGATACGCACATGTGTAGAAAATAGTAGTACTGTTACGTACTTGATGTATTTCTCTTAATATTATGTACAAATCTAATATAATAGAATGCTATAACAAAAAAAAAAAAAAAAAAACAACAACAACAACAACAACAACAACAACAACAACAACAGACCATTTCGGGTACGCCCGCTAAAAGTAACGTGAGGTATGTATTTATTTGTTTCTAATATGTGATGTATGGATTTTGTTACTAAAATAAAAATAAATAAAAAAAAATATAATTTGTAATTAGTTTAGCTGATTATATTAATATTAAAACGTTGCTTCAAGTAATAAAGTTTAGTCATGAACTCTTTTGTCTCGTATATGCCTATATTTGCATGCAACAATCATAAACTTCTCCGTTTAATATTTTAACGGTGAAAGCTGTTGTTGGCCGAATGTGTAATTTACATTTAGTTCTAATTCTGTGCAATAACA
>LR990249.1:6116862-6119362 GCA_905147385.1 Limenitis camilla | reverse complement strand
CCCGTCCACGCCCTCTATGGTAACTAAGGGCGAGGAGCGACGGAGACGTTACACGAGTCCGTGCGTCGAGTCGCAACGGTCGTCGGTTCTACCGGACGCTCGATCCATATACACATATAATTAATTATAATAATTAATATATATATGGATAGAATGTCGAGAAACGCCACCACCCACAAAGATAGAAAAAATATACAATATTTAAACGGACCTCGCGGAGGCGAAGTTTGTTATTAAACAAGCGTCGTCCCGCGTCTGAACCGTCAGATGTTCGTACGAACGCGCGTACACGCGCGCACTTACGAACAGTGTGGTATATGTTTTTATTCAGCCGGCCCTCGGACAGGAGTGGTCCTGGATGTTTCTCCACGGACCGCAATGTGCGTTCGAAATGTCGATGTTCAAATGTGTCCTGCAGTTCACACTATGACGCGCAGTTAACTGCGTTCTTCATCGACCCGCGAGCCTAGTGATCCACCGTCCAGGGTAGTGGTTTTCAATGTTTTTGTTTTGTGTCACAATTTTTTCCCTTTTTGTATGTGTAACTCGATTATAATCGACATATTTTTAACTAACCACTTGTGCAGTGAGAAGTTTTGTTTTGTTCGAAGAAACGTTGTTGTGCGCGAGCGCAAATGTGTGTTGTGCGTTGTTAATGCACGACGACGACTTTACACGCGACACGACATACACGTTAATGATCCTTCCGCAGGTTCCCCTACGGAAACCTTGTTACGACTTTTACTTCCTCTAAATGATCAAGTTTGGTCAACTTCCCAGCAACGCCGACGGCCGCGAAGCCACCGCGTGTCGGTCCGAAGACCTCACTAAATCATTCAATCGGTAGTAGCGACGGGCGGTGTGTACAAAGGGCAGGGACGTAATCAACGCGAGCTTATGACTCGCGCTTACTAGGAATTCCTCGTTTATGGGGGATAATTGCAAACCCCAATCCCCAGCACGAAGGAGTTTCAACGGGTTGCCCGGGCCTCTAGGCCAGGGAGAACATGCTGATTCCTTCAGTGTAGCGCGCGTGCGGCCCAGGACATCTAAGGGCATCACAGACCTGTTATTGCTCAATCTCGTGCGCTTCGAAGACGCCGGTCCCTCTAAGAAGAATTTTAATACGTCGCCAGTGAGTTGCGCGACCGAAATCGCGCACACCTAAATGACAACGCCTATTTAGCAGGCTAGAGTCTCGTTCGTTACCGGAATTAACCAGACAAATCGCTCCACCAACTAAGAACGGCCATGCACCACCACCCACCGAATCAAGAAAGAGCTGTTAATCTGTCAATCCTTCCGGTGTCCGGGCCTGGTGAGATTTCCCGTGTTGAGTCAAATTAAGCCGCAGGCTCCACTCCTGGTGGTGCCCTTCCGTCAATTCCTTTAAGTTTCAGCTTTGCAACCATACTCCCCCCGGAGTCCAAAATCTTTGGTTTCCCGGAAGCTGCCCGCCGAGCCATTGTTGTAACGTCGGCGGATCGCTAGATGACATATTTACGGTTAGAACTAGGGCGGTATCTAATCGCCTTCGAACCTCTAACTTTCGTTCTTGATTGATGAAAACACCTTTGGCAAATGCTTTCGCTGATGTTCGTCTTGCGACGATCCAAGAATTTCACCTCTAACGTCGCAATACGAATGCCCCCAGTTATCCCTATTAATCATTACCTCGGAGTTCTGAAAACCAACAAAATAGAACCGAGATCATATTCTATTATTCCATGCACGAAATATTCAAGCGGCATTTTGAGCCCGCTTTGAGCACTCTAATTTGTTCAAAGTAAAATTGTCGGCCCACCTCGACACTCACCGAAGAGCACCGCGATAGGATTTTGATATTGAACCGGCGTTTTACCGCCGGCTCACCGACGATATGCTCCGCAGACGTGTCAGTATCACCGCGGATGCGGTGCACCGACAGCGCGGCGCACAAATGCAACTACGAGCTTTTTAACCGCAACAATTTTAGTATACGCTATTGGAGCTGGAATTACCGCGGCTGCTGGCACCAGACTTGCCCTCCAATTGTTCCTCGTTAAAATATTTAAAGTGTACTCATTCCGATTACGAGGCCTCGAAAGAGTCCCGTATCGTTATTTTTCGTCACTACCTCCCCGTGCCGGGAGTGGGTAATTTGCGCGCCTGCTGCCTTCCTTGGATGTGGTAGCCGTTTCTCAGGCTCCCTCTCCGGAATCGAACCCTGATTCCCCGTTACCCGTGACAACCATGGTAGTCGCAGAAACTACCATCGAAAGTTGATAAGGCAGACATTTGAAAGATGCGTCGCCGGTACTTGACCATGCGATCGGCAAAAGTTATCCAGATTCATCAAAATTAACGACTTCGAACGCGAGGCCCTCCGCCGATTGGTTTTGATCTAATAAAAGCACTCGTCCCATCACTGGTCGGAGTTCTGATTGCATGTATTAGCTCTAGAATTACCACAGTTATCCAAGTAACTGAGTAAGATCTAAGGAACCAAAACTGATATATT
>LR990249.1:6106862-6109362 GCA_905147385.1 Limenitis camilla | reverse complement strand
GGTTCCCCTACGGAAACCTTGTTACGACTTTTACTTCCTCTAAATGATCAAGTTTGGTCAACTTCCCAGCAACGCCGACGGCCGCGAAGCCACCGCGTGTCGGTCCGAAGACCTCACTAAATCATTCAATCGGTAGTAGCGACGGGCGGTGTGTACAAAGGGCAGGGACGTAATCAACGCGAGCTTATGACTCGCGCTTACTAGGAATTCCTCGTTTATGGGGGATAATTGCAAACCCCAATCCCCAGCACGAAGGAGTTTCAACGGGTTGCCCGGGCCTCTAGGCCAGGGAGAACATGCTGATTCCTTCAGTGTAGCGCGCGTGCGGCCCAGGACATCTAAGGGCATCACAGACCTGTTATTGCTCAATCTCGTGCGCTTCGAAGACGCCGGTCCCTCTAAGAAGAATTTTAATACGTCGCCAGTGAGTTGCGCGACCGAAATCGCGCACACCTAAATGACAACGCCTATTTAGCAGGCTAGAGTCTCGTTCGTTACCGGAATTAACCAGACAAATCGCTCCACCAACTAAGAACGGCCATGCACCACCACCCACCGAATCAAGAAAGAGCTGTTAATCTGTCAATCCTTCCGGTGTCCGGGCCTGGTGAGATTTCCCGTGTTGAGTCAAATTAAGCCGCAGGCTCCACTCCTGGTGGTGCCCTTCCGTCAATTCCTTTAAGTTTCAGCTTTGCAACCATACTCCCCCCGGAGTCCAAAATCTTTGGTTTCCCGGAAGCTGCCCGCCGAGCCATTGTTGTAACGTCGGCGGATCGCTAGATGACATATTTACGGTTAGAACTAGGGCGGTATCTAATCGCCTTCGAACCTCTAACTTTCGTTCTTGATTGATGAAAACACCTTTGGCAAATGCTTTCGCTGATGTTCGTCTTGCGACGATCCAAGAATTTCACCTCTAACGTCGCAATACGAATGCCCCCAGTTATCCCTATTAATCATTACCTCGGAGTTCTGAAAACCAACAAAATAGAACCGAGATCATATTCTATTATTCCATGCACGAAATATTCAAGCGGCATTTTGAGCCCGCTTTGAGCACTCTAATTTGTTCAAAGTAAAATTGTCGGCCCACCTCGACACTCACCGAAGAGCACCGCGATAGGATTTTGATATTGAACCGGCGTTTTACCGCCGGCTCACCGACGATATGCTCCGCAGACGTGTCAGTATCACCGCGGATGCGGTGCACCGACAGCGCGGCGCACAAATGCAACTACGAGCTTTTTAACCGCAACAATTTTAGTATACGCTATTGGAGCTGGAATTACCGCGGCTGCTGGCACCAGACTTGCCCTCCAATTGTTCCTCGTTAAAATATTTAAAGTGTACTCATTCCGATTACGAGGCCTCGAAAGAGTCCCGTATCGTTATTTTTCGTCACTACCTCCCCGTGCCGGGAGTGGGTAATTTGCGCGCCTGCTGCCTTCCTTGGATGTGGTAGCCGTTTCTCAGGCTCCCTCTCCGGAATCGAACCCTGATTCCCCGTTACCCGTGACAACCATGGTAGTCGCAGAAACTACCATCGAAAGTTGATAAGGCAGACATTTGAAAGATGCGTCGCCGGTACTTGACCATGCGATCGGCAAAAGTTATCCAGATTCATCAAAATTAACGACTTCGAACGCGAGGCCCTCCGCCGATTGGTTTTGATCTAATAAAAGCACTCGTCCCATCACTGGTCGGAGTTCTGATTGCATGTATTAGCTCTAGAATTACCACAGTTATCCAAGTAACTGAGTAAGATCTAAGGAACCAAAACTGATATATTGAGCCATTCGCGGTATCGCCTTAATACGGCTTGCACTGAGACATGCATGGCTTAATCTTTGAGACAAGCATATAACTACTGGCAGGATCAACCAGGGAGCTGACTTATTCCGACATAGTCGCTCTACATTCGTCACGCGCACGACCGTCCGGGATATATTATACGGGATAATAGAGCCGCGGTACGGACGACGTTGACAGTTGCTATAGAATTGGTACACAACGCACCACTCACTCGCACAATCGCGCACACTAAACTATATATAACGACTGTTTTGTTTTCAACGTGTCAAATAACAAAATTGAAACGACAATCTCATAGGAGAGCGATAGTGAGTGTGAGAGTAAGTGGCGGTGGTCCCGAGCGGTTGCGATGTGATAGTGCGTTGCCCCGAACCGACCTCATCCAAGCGACGGACGGGAAGCGTCCACGCCTATACACAATTCGCGCCTGGTTGTTCAATGACTCTCGGTGCGAGCTCGACTCGCGTCGAGCGCGCCCCTGTGTCACTTCTGTGAAAGTTCATATCGTAACGAGACGGTCTTCGACTTTACGCGGAAAGCGCGTGGTTTAATTTTATCAATATCGATGAAGATACTCGTGTACCGGAGCCCGGTGTTAGAGAGATACCTTTTTGCCTTTTGTTACGCGTCAGAGTGACAAAACTCCTCCGTACGCAATTCAGTGTTCTCACAGTCCAATTGGGACGCA
>LR990249.1:6093728-6096228 GCA_905147385.1 Limenitis camilla | reverse complement strand
CGTTCAAGACGAACTTGGACAGGAGCGGCGACGACGAGAAAGCGGAACCTCCCGAACACCACATCTCCCGCGATCGTTACAACCGCGGGATTCAGTGCTGGGCTGTTTCCTGTTCGCTCGCCGCTACTAAGGAAATCCTGGTTAGTTTCTTTTCCTCCGCTTACTAATATGCTTAAATTCGGCGGGTGATCCTCCCTGATCCGAGGCCAACGATAAAAAAGCGAGGCAGACGCGATATCCGTCAGCGCGAAGGCGCCGACCTCGCCGCGCCCCACGTACACACTTACGTATGTAAACGAGGAGCGGCGTCGGCGCCGACGCGCGCTTCGGACGTCGAGTCCGCCTACGTGTTATTTCATATATATTGTGCGCGTTTGTGCGTTTACTCTCAGTTCTACACGTTTATACGGACGCGAGCGCCGTACCGGCGAGATGACATACACATTGAAACGCACAGACACGCGCGTACGAATCCCGTCCACGCCCTCTATGGTAACTAAGGGCGAGGAGCGACGGAGACGTTACACGAGTCCGTGCGTCGAGTCGCAACGGTCGTCGGTTCTACCGGACGCTCGATCCATATACACATATAATTAATTATAATAATTAATATATATATGGATAGAATGTCGAGAAACGCCACCACCCACAAAGATAGAAAAAATATACAATATTTAAACGGACCTCGCGGAGGCGAAGTTTGTTATTAAACAAGCGTCGTCCCGCGTCTGAACCGTCAGATGTTCGTACGAACGCGCGTACACGCGCGCACTTACGAACAGTGTGGTATATGTTTTTATTCAGCCGGCCCTCGGACAGGAGTGGTCCTGGATGTTTCTCCACGGACCGCAATGTGCGTTCGAAATGTCGATGTTCAAATGTGTCCTGCAGTTCACACTATGACGCGCAGTTAACTGCGTTCTTCATCGACCCGCGAGCCTAGTGATCCACCGTCCAGGGTAGTGGTTTTCAATGTTTTTGTTTTGTGTCACAATTTTTTCCTTTTTGTATGTGTAACTCGATTATAATCGACATATTTTTAACTAACCACTTGTGCAGTGAGAAGTTTTGTTTTGTTCGAAGAAACGTTGTTGTGCGCGAGCGCAAATGTGTGTTGTGCGTTGTTAATGCACGACGACGACTTTACACGCGACACGACATACACGTTAATGATCCTTCCGCAGGTTCCCCTACGGAAACCTTGTTACGACTTTTACTTCCTCTAAATGATCAAGTTTGGTCAACTTCCCAGCAACGCCGACGGCCGCGAAGCCACCGCGTGTCGGTCCGAAGACCTCACTAAATCATTCAATCGGTAGTAGCGACGGGCGGTGTGTACAAAGGGCAGGGACGTAATCAACGCGAGCTTATGACTCGCGCTTACTAGGAATTCCTCGTTTATGGGGGATAATTGCAAACCCCAATCCCCAGCACGAAGGAGTTTCAACGGGTTGCCCGGGCCTCTAGGCCAGGGAGAACATGCTGATTCCTTCAGTGTAGCGCGCGTGCGGCCCAGGACATCTAAGGGCATCACAGACCTGTTATTGCTCAATCTCGTGCGCTTCGAAGACGCCGGTCCCTCTAAGAAGAATTTTAATACGTCGCCAGTGAGTTGCGCGACCGAAATCGCGCACACCTAAATGACAACGCCTATTTAGCAGGCTAGAGTCTCGTTCGTTACCGGAATTAACCAGACAAATCGCTCCACCAACTAAGAACGGCCATGCACCACCACCCACCGAATCAAGAAAGAGCTGTTAATCTGTCAATCCTTCCGGTGTCCGGGCCTGGTGAGATTTCCCGTGTTGAGTCAAATTAAGCCGCAGGCTCCACTCCTGGTGGTGCCCTTCCGTCAATTCCTTTAAGTTTCAGCTTTGCAACCATACTCCCCCCGGAGTCCAAAATCTTTGGTTTCCCGGAAGCTGCCCGCCGAGCCATTGTTGTAACGTCGGCGGATCGCTAGATGACATATTTACGGTTAGAACTAGGGCGGTATCTAATCGCCTTCGAACCTCTAACTTTCGTTCTTGATTGATGAAAACACCTTTGGCAAATGCTTTCGCTGATGTTCGTCTTGCGACGATCCAAGAATTTCACCTCTAACGTCGCAATACGAATGCCCCCAGTTATCCCTATTAATCATTACCTCGGAGTTCTGAAAACCAACAAAATAGAACCGAGATCATATTCTATTATTCCATGCACGAAATATTCAAGCGGCATTTTGAGCCCGCTTTGAGCACTCTAATTTGTTCAAAGTAAAATTGTCGGCCCACCTCGACACTCACCGAAGAGCACCGCGATAGGATTTTGATATTGAACCGGCGTTTTACCGCCGGCTCACCGACGATATGCTCCGCAGACGTGTCAGTATCACCGCGGATGCGGTGCACCGACAGCGCGGCGCACAAATGCAACTACGAGCTTTTTAACCGCAACAATTTTAGTATACGCTATTGGAGCTGGAATTACCGCGGCTGCTGGCACCAGACTTGCCCTC
>LR990249.1:6083728-6086228 GCA_905147385.1 Limenitis camilla | reverse complement strand
AATTAATTATAATAATTAATATATATATGGATAGAATGTCGAGAAACGCCACCACCCACAAAGATAGAAAAAATATACAATATTTAAACGGACCTCGCGGAGGCGAAGTTTGTTATTAAACAAGCGTCGTCCCGCGTCTGAACCGTCAGATGTTCGTACGAACGCGCGTACACGCGCGCACTTACGAACAGTGTGGTATATGTTTTTATTCAGCCGGCCCTCGGACAGGAGTGGTCCTGGATGTTTCTCCACGGACCGCAATGTGCGTTCGAAATGTCGATGTTCAAATGTGTCCTGCAGTTCACACTATGACGCGCAGTTAACTGCGTTCTTCATCGACCCGCGAGCCTAGTGATCCACCGTCCAGGGTAGTGGTTTTCAATGTTTTTGTTTTGTGTCACAATTTTTTCCTTTTTGTATGTGTAACTCGATTATAATCGACATATTTTTAACTAACCACTTGTGCAGTGAGAAGTTTTGTTTTGTTCGAAGAAACGTTGTTGTGCGCGAGCGCAAATGTGTGTTGTGCGTTGTTAATGCACGACGACGACTTTACACGCGACACGACATACACGTTAATGATCCTTCCGCAGGTTCCCCTACGGAAACCTTGTTACGACTTTTACTTCCTCTAAATGATCAAGTTTGGTCAACTTCCCAGCAACGCCGACGGCCGCGAAGCCACCGCGTGTCGGTCCGAAGACCTCACTAAATCATTCAATCGGTAGTAGCGACGGGCGGTGTGTACAAAGGGCAGGGACGTAATCAACGCGAGCTTATGACTCGCGCTTACTAGGAATTCCTCGTTTATGGGGGATAATTGCAAACCCCAATCCCCAGCACGAAGGAGTTTCAACGGGTTGCCCGGGCCTCTAGGCCAGGGAGAACATGCTGATTCCTTCAGTGTAGCGCGCGTGCGGCCCAGGACATCTAAGGGCATCACAGACCTGTTATTGCTCAATCTCGTGCGCTTCGAAGACGCCGGTCCCTCTAAGAAGAATTTTAATACGTCGCCAGTGAGTTGCGCGACCGAAATCGCGCACACCTAAATGACAACGCCTATTTAGCAGGCTAGAGTCTCGTTCGTTACCGGAATTAACCAGACAAATCGCTCCACCAACTAAGAACGGCCATGCACCACCACCCACCGAATCAAGAAAGAGCTGTTAATCTGTCAATCCTTCCGGTGTCCGGGCCTGGTGAGATTTCCCGTGTTGAGTCAAATTAAGCCGCAGGCTCCACTCCTGGTGGTGCCCTTCCGTCAATTCCTTTAAGTTTCAGCTTTGCAACCATACTCCCCCCGGAGTCCAAAATCTTTGGTTTCCCGGAAGCTGCCCGCCGAGCCATTGTTGTAACGTCGGCGGATCGCTAGATGACATATTTACGGTTAGAACTAGGGCGGTATCTAATCGCCTTCGAACCTCTAACTTTCGTTCTTGATTGATGAAAACACCTTTGGCAAATGCTTTCGCTGATGTTCGTCTTGCGACGATCCAAGAATTTCACCTCTAACGTCGCAATACGAATGCCCCCAGTTATCCCTATTAATCATTACCTCGGAGTTCTGAAAACCAACAAAATAGAACCGAGATCATATTCTATTATTCCATGCACGAAATATTCAAGCGGCATTTTGAGCCCGCTTTGAGCACTCTAATTTGTTCAAAGTAAAATTGTCGGCCCACCTCGACACTCACCGAAGAGCACCGCGATAGGATTTTGATATTGAACCGGCGTTTTACCGCCGGCTCACCGACGATATGCTCCGCAGACGTGTCAGTATCACCGCGGATGCGGTGCACCGACAGCGCGGCGCACAAATGCAACTACGAGCTTTTTAACCGCAACAATTTTAGTATACGCTATTGGAGCTGGAATTACCGCGGCTGCTGGCACCAGACTTGCCCTCCAATTGTTCCTCGTTAAAATATTTAAAGTGTACTCATTCCGATTACGAGGCCTCGAAAGAGTCCCGTATCGTTATTTTTCGTCACTACCTCCCCGTGCCGGGAGTGGGTAATTTGCGCGCCTGCTGCCTTCCTTGGATGTGGTAGCCGTTTCTCAGGCTCCCTCTCCGGAATCGAACCCTGATTCCCCGTTACCCGTGACAACCATGGTAGTCGCAGAAACTACCATCGAAAGTTGATAAGGCAGACATTTGAAAGATGCGTCGCCGGTACTTGACCATGCGATCGGCAAAAGTTATCCAGATTCATCAAAATTAACGACTTCGAACGCGAGGCCCTCCGCCGATTGGTTTTGATCTAATAAAAGCACTCGTCCCATCACTGGTCGGAGTTCTGATTGCATGTATTAGCTCTAGAATTACCACAGTTATCCAAGTAACTGAGTAAGATCTAAGGAACCAAAACTGATATATTGAGCCATTCGCGGTATCGCCTTAATACGGCTTGCACTGAGACATGCATGGCTTAATCTTTGAGACAAGCATATAACTACTGGCAGGATCAACCAGGGAGCTGACTTATTCCGACATAGT
>LR990249.1:6073728-6076228 GCA_905147385.1 Limenitis camilla | reverse complement strand
TTCCCCTACGGAAACCTTGTTACGACTTTTACTTCCTCTAAATGATCAAGTTTGGTCAACTTCCCAGCAACGCCGACGGCCGCGAAGCCACCGCGTGTCGGTCCGAAGACCTCACTAAATCATTCAATCGGTAGTAGCGACGGGCGGTGTGTACAAAGGGCAGGGACGTAATCAACGCGAGCTTATGACTCGCGCTTACTAGGAATTCCTCGTTTATGGGGGATAATTGCAAACCCCAATCCCCAGCACGAAGGAGTTTCAACGGGTTGCCCGGGCCTCTAGGCCAGGGAGAACATGCTGATTCCTTCAGTGTAGCGCGCGTGCGGCCCAGGACATCTAAGGGCATCACAGACCTGTTATTGCTCAATCTCGTGCGCTTCGAAGACGCCGGTCCCTCTAAGAAGAATTTTAATACGTCGCCAGTGAGTTGCGCGACCGAAATCGCGCACACCTAAATGACAACGCCTATTTAGCAGGCTAGAGTCTCGTTCGTTACCGGAATTAACCAGACAAATCGCTCCACCAACTAAGAACGGCCATGCACCACCACCCACCGAATCAAGAAAGAGCTGTTAATCTGTCAATCCTTCCGGTGTCCGGGCCTGGTGAGATTTCCCGTGTTGAGTCAAATTAAGCCGCAGGCTCCACTCCTGGTGGTGCCCTTCCGTCAATTCCTTTAAGTTTCAGCTTTGCAACCATACTCCCCCCGGAGTCCAAAATCTTTGGTTTCCCGGAAGCTGCCCGCCGAGCCATTGTTGTAACGTCGGCGGATCGCTAGATGACATATTTACGGTTAGAACTAGGGCGGTATCTAATCGCCTTCGAACCTCTAACTTTCGTTCTTGATTGATGAAAACACCTTTGGCAAATGCTTTCGCTGATGTTCGTCTTGCGACGATCCAAGAATTTCACCTCTAACGTCGCAATACGAATGCCCCCAGTTATCCCTATTAATCATTACCTCGGAGTTCTGAAAACCAACAAAATAGAACCGAGATCATATTCTATTATTCCATGCACGAAATATTCAAGCGGCATTTTGAGCCCGCTTTGAGCACTCTAATTTGTTCAAAGTAAAATTGTCGGCCCACCTCGACACTCACCGAAGAGCACCGCGATAGGATTTTGATATTGAACCGGCGTTTTACCGCCGGCTCACCGACGATATGCTCCGCAGACGTGTCAGTATCACCGCGGATGCGGTGCACCGACAGCGCGGCGCACAAATGCAACTACGAGCTTTTTAACCGCAACAATTTTAGTATACGCTATTGGAGCTGGAATTACCGCGGCTGCTGGCACCAGACTTGCCCTCCAATTGTTCCTCGTTAAAATATTTAAAGTGTACTCATTCCGATTACGAGGCCTCGAAAGAGTCCCGTATCGTTATTTTTCGTCACTACCTCCCCGTGCCGGGAGTGGGTAATTTGCGCGCCTGCTGCCTTCCTTGGATGTGGTAGCCGTTTCTCAGGCTCCCTCTCCGGAATCGAACCCTGATTCCCCGTTACCCGTGACAACCATGGTAGTCGCAGAAACTACCATCGAAAGTTGATAAGGCAGACATTTGAAAGATGCGTCGCCGGTACTTGACCATGCGATCGGCAAAAGTTATCCAGATTCATCAAAATTAACGACTTCGAACGCGAGGCCCTCCGCCGATTGGTTTTGATCTAATAAAAGCACTCGTCCCATCACTGGTCGGAGTTCTGATTGCATGTATTAGCTCTAGAATTACCACAGTTATCCAAGTAACTGAGTAAGATCTAAGGAACCAAAACTGATATATTGAGCCATTCGCGGTATCGCCTTAATACGGCTTGCACTGAGACATGCATGGCTTAATCTTTGAGACAAGCATATAACTACTGGCAGGATCAACCAGGGAGCTGACTTATTCCGACATAGTCGCTCTACATTCGTCACGCGCACGACCGTCCGGGATATATTATACGGGATAATAGAGCCGCGGTACGGACGACGTTGACAGTTGCTATAGAATTGGTACACAACGCACCACTCACTCGCACAATCGCGCACACTAAACTATATATAACGACTGTTTTGTTTTCAACGTGTCAAATAACAAAATTGAAACGACAATCTCATAGGAGAGCGATAGTGAGTGTGAGAGTAAGTGGCGGTGGTCCCGAGCGGTTGCGATGTGATAGTGCGTTGCCCCGAACCGACCTCATCCAAGCGACGGACGGGAAGCGTCCACGCCTATACACAATTCGCGCCTGGTTGTTCAATGACTCTCGGTGCGAGCTCGACTCGCGTCGAGCGCGCCCCTGTGTCACTTCTGTGAAAGTTCATATCGTAACGAGACGGTCTTCGACTTTACGCGGAAAGCGCGTGGTTTAATTTTATCAATATCGATGAAGATACTCGTGTACCGGAGCCCGGTGTTAGAGAGATACCTTTTTGCCTTTTGTTACGCGTCAGAGTGACAAAACTCCTCCGTACGCAATTCAGTGTTCTCACAGTCCAATTGGGACGCAGA
>LR990249.1:6063728-6068728 GCA_905147385.1 Limenitis camilla | reverse complement strand
CATGCTAGACTCCTTGGTCCGTGTTTCAAGACGGGTCCTGCGAGTGCCCGAAAATGAATCATCGCAGACTGAAACGCGCACGGTCCGAGACTGCACGGCCGCGACGACAGCCACGCCGCCCCAACGTCCGCGCTGAGGCAGGACGTCGGCGAAGACGACGTAAGAGCTTGCGTCGGGCCGGACGCGCGCGAGGCGCGTGCGCGAATCTTTAGAATATACCGTCCGACTGGCCGGCCGGCGTACCGTCACGGTCCAGCGGCCTCGCCGGTTAAGACGAGACCGCGGGGCTCCCGGACGGCGCTTAGGCCGACCGCGAACGGGTCGCGATGTATTACTGAGAGAGAAGTGCACGCCGTCGGCGGACGTCGACGGACGCGACCCGTGCAACGCTAGAACGCCACGCGAATGACGGTGCGCCACATCGAGGCGCGCGTCCGTACGCCGCCGAATGACGATGAATCTCTCCGTTCGTTCATTCGAGTTTCGCAGGTTTACCCCTGAACGGTTTCACGTACTCTTGAACTCTCTCTTCAAAGTTCTTTTCAACTTTCCCTCACGGTACTTGTTCGCTATCGGTCTCGCGGTAATATTTAGCCTTAGATGGAGTTTACCACCCACTTAGGGCTGCACTCTCAAGCAACCCGACTCTGAGGAGAGTCCCTCTCGCCGTCTCGCTCCGTCGCTACGGGCCTGGCACCCTCTGCGGGAAAACGGCCCCGTTCAAGACGAACTTGGACAGGAGCGGCGACGACGAGAAAGCGGAACCTCCCGAACACCACATCTCCCGCGATCGTTACAACCGCGGGATTCAGTGCTGGGCTGTTTCCTGTTCGCTCGCCGCTACTAAGGAAATCCTGGTTAGTTTCTTTTCCTCCGCTTACTAATATGCTTAAATTCGGCGGGTGATCCTCCCTGATCCGAGGCCAACGATAAAAAAGCGAGGCAGACGCGATATCCGTCAGCGCGAAGGCGCCGACCTCGCCGCGCCCCACGTACACACTTACGTATGTAAACGAGGAGCGGCGTCGGCGCCGACGCGCGCTTCGGACGTCGAGTCCGCCTACGTGTTATTTCATATATATTGTGCGCGTTTGTGCGTTTACTCTCAGTTCTACACGTTTATACGGACGCGAGCGCCGTACCGGCGAGATGACATACACATTGAAACGCACAGACACGCGCGTACGAATCCCGTCCACGCCCTCTATGGTAACTAAGGGCGAGGAGCGACGGAGACGTTACACGAGTCCGTGCGTCGAGTCGCAACGGTCGTCGGTTCTACCGGACGCTCGATCCATATACACATATAATTAATTATAATAATTAATATATATATGGATAGAATGTCGAGAAACGCCACCACCCACAAAGATAGAAAAAATATACAATATTTAAACGGACCTCGCGGAGGCGAAGTTTGTTATTAAACAAGCGTCGTCCCGCGTCTGAACCGTCAGATGTTCGTACGAACGCGCGTACACGCGCGCACTTACGAACAGTGTGGTATATGTTTTTATTCAGCCGGCCCTCGGACAGGAGTGGTCCTGGATGTTTCTCCACGGACCGCAATGTGCGTTCGAAATGTCGATGTTCAAATGTGTCCTGCAGTTCACACTATGACGCGCAGTTAACTGCGTTCTTCATCGACCCGCGAGCCTAGTGATCCACCGTCCAGGGTAGTGGTTTTCAATGTTTTTGTTTTGTGTCACAATTTTTTCCCTTTTTGTATGTGTAACTCGATTATAATCGACATATTTTTAACTAACCACTTGTGCAGTGAGAAGTTTTGTTTTGTTCGAAGAAACGTTGTTGTGCGCGAGCGCAAATGTGTGTTGTGCGTTGTTAATGCACGACGACGACTTTACACGCGACACGACATACACGTTAATGATCCTTCCGCAGGTTCCCCTACGGAAACCTTGTTACGACTTTTACTTCCTCTAAATGATCAAGTTTGGTCAACTTCCCAGCAACGCCGACGGCCGCGAAGCCACCGCGTGTCGGTCCGAAGACCTCACTAAATCATTCAATCGGTAGTAGCGACGGGCGGTGTGTACAAAGGGCAGGGACGTAATCAACGCGAGCTTATGACTCGCGCTTACTAGGAATTCCTCGTTTATGGGGGATAATTGCAAACCCCAATCCCCAGCACGAAGGAGTTTCAACGGGTTGCCCGGGCCTCTAGGCCAGGGAGAACATGCTGATTCCTTCAGTGTAGCGCGCGTGCGGCCCAGGACATCTAAGGGCATCACAGACCTGTTATTGCTCAATCTCGTGCGCTTCGAAGACGCCGGTCCCTCTAAGAAGAATTTTAATACGTCGCCAGTGAGTTGCGCGACCGAAATCGCGCACACCTAAATGACAACGCCTATTTAGCAGGCTAGAGTCTCGTTCGTTACCGGAATTAACCAGACAAATCGCTCCACCAACTAAGAACGGCCATGCACCACCACCCACCGAATCAAGAAAGAGCTGTTAATCTGTCAATCCTTCCGGTGTCCGGGCCTGGTGAGATTTCCCGTGTTGAGTCAAATTAAGCCGCAGGCTCCACTCCTGGTGGTGCCCTTCCGTCAATTCCTTTAAGTTTCAGCTTTGCAACCATACTCCCCCCGGAGTCCAAAATCTTTGGTTTCCCGGAAGCTGCCCGCCGAGCCATTGTTGTAACGTCGGCGGATCGCTAGATGACATATTTACGGTTAGAACTAGGGCGGTATCTAATCGCCTTCGAACCTCTAACTTTCGTTCTTGATTGATGAAAACACCTTTGGCAAATGCTTTCGCTGATGTTCGTCTTGCGACGATCCAAGAATTTCACCTCTAACGTCGCAATACGAATGCCCCCAGTTATCCCTATTAATCATTACCTCGGAGTTCTGAAAACCAACAAAATAGAACCGAGATCATATTCTATTATTCCATGCACGAAATATTCAAGCGGCATTTTGAGCCCGCTTTGAGCACTCTAATTTGTTCAAAGTAAAATTGTCGGCCCACCTCGACACTCACCGAAGAGCACCGCGATAGGATTTTGATATTGAACCGGCGTTTTACCGCCGGCTCACCGACGATATGCTCCGCAGACGTGTCAGTATCACCGCGGATGCGGTGCACCGACAGCGCGGCGCACAAATGCAACTACGAGCTTTTTAACCGCAACAATTTTAGTATACGCTATTGGAGCTGGAATTACCGCGGCTGCTGGCACCAGACTTGCCCTCCAATTGTTCCTCGTTAAAATATTTAAAGTGTACTCATTCCGATTACGAGGCCTCGAAAGAGTCCCGTATCGTTATTTTTCGTCACTACCTCCCCGTGCCGGGAGTGGGTAATTTGCGCGCCTGCTGCCTTCCTTGGATGTGGTAGCCGTTTCTCAGGCTCCCTCTCCGGAATCGAACCCTGATTCCCCGTTACCCGTGACAACCATGGTAGTCGCAGAAACTACCATCGAAAGTTGATAAGGCAGACATTTGAAAGATGCGTCGCCGGTACTTGACCATGCGATCGGCAAAAGTTATCCAGATTCATCAAAATTAACGACTTCGAACGCGAGGCCCTCCGCCGATTGGTTTTGATCTAATAAAAGCACTCGTCCCATCACTGGTCGGAGTTCTGATTGCATGTATTAGCTCTAGAATTACCACAGTTATCCAAGTAACTGAGTAAGATCTAAGGAACCAAAACTGATATATTGAGCCATTCGCGGTATCGCCTTAATACGGCTTGCACTGAGACATGCATGGCTTAATCTTTGAGACAAGCATATAACTACTGGCAGGATCAACCAGGGAGCTGACTTATTCCGACATAGTCGCTCTACATTCGTCACGCGCACGACCGTCCGGGATATATTATACGGGATAATAGAGCCGCGGTACGGACGACGTTGACAGTTGCTATAGAATTGGTACACAACGCACCACTCACTCGCACAATCGCGCACACTAAACTATATATAACGACTGTTTTGTTTTCAACGTGTCAAATAACAAAATTGAAACGACAATCTCATAGGAGAGCGATAGTGAGTGTGAGAGTAAGTGGCGGTGGTCCCGAGCGGTTGCGATGTGATAGTGCGTTGCCCCGAACCGACCTCATCCAAGCGACGGACGGGAAGCGTCCACGCCTATACACAATTCGCGCCTGGTTGTTCAATGACTCTCGGTGCGAGCTCGACTCGCGTCGAGCGCGCCCCTGTGTCACTTCTGTGAAAGTTCATATCGTAACGAGACGGTCTTCGACTTTACGCGGAAAGCGCGTGGTTTAATTTTATCAATATCGATGAAGATACTCGTGTACCGGAGCCCGGTGTTAGAGAGATACCTTTTTGCCTTTTGTTACGCGTCAGAGTGACAAAACTCCTCCGTACGCAATTCAGTGTTCTCACAGTCCAATTGGGACGCAGAGTGATGGATTTAAATTTTGAATCACGACCCATTTTTTATATACACGGACTCCGCGATCGCACGCGCGTCCGTAGGTCGACACAGTTCATCAGGGAGAGTGGTGAGGTGATTATAAAATGTGAGGGAGGAGAATTATGTTTGTGAATAATACAAAATTAATTATCACATTGTTGGTTTCAACGATATTTATTTAATAGTGTATATTAACAAAATAAATCTTTCTCGCAACACACGATTATACGCCGGACTACGACCACGGAATGTTCAGCATAGCAGCGCAAGCAAGCAAGCAAACATATCGCGTTCGTACGCCGACGGCGGGCCTCTTAAAGGCTCACATCGCCTCACACCCCATATATATGCTGGGCGACCGGTCTGACTGTCGGCGCGGCGGCGGCAATTTGGTCCGATTATTGAACCCTATAAAAATGTGTATGCGAGTTTCGACGTTGTTGCTGTCGTCGTAGTCGTCGTTTTTTCTGTTGTTGTTGTTGTTGTTGTTGTTGTTGTTGTTGTTGTTGTTGTTCGTTGTTGTTATTGTTCGTTGTTGTTCGTCGAAACCAAAACCCTTACATGTTTCGACTTGTTCAACTCTAT
>LR990249.1:6053728-6056228 GCA_905147385.1 Limenitis camilla | reverse complement strand
TACGCTATTGGAGCTGGAATTACCGCGGCTGCTGGCACCAGACTTGCCCTCCAATTGTTCCTCGTTAAAATATTTAAAGTGTACTCATTCCGATTACGAGGCCTCGAAAGAGTCCCGTATCGTTATTTTTCGTCACTACCTCCCCGTGCCGGGAGTGGGTAATTTGCGCGCCTGCTGCCTTCCTTGGATGTGGTAGCCGTTTCTCAGGCTCCCTCTCCGGAATCGAACCCTGATTCCCCGTTACCCGTGACAACCATGGTAGTCGCAGAAACTACCATCGAAAGTTGATAAGGCAGACATTTGAAAGATGCGTCGCCGGTACTTGACCATGCGATCGGCAAAAGTTATCCAGATTCATCAAAATTAACGACTTCGAACGCGAGGCCCTCCGCCGATTGGTTTTGATCTAATAAAAGCACTCGTCCCATCACTGGTCGGAGTTCTGATTGCATGTATTAGCTCTAGAATTACCACAGTTATCCAAGTAACTGAGTAAGATCTAAGGAACCAAAACTGATATATTGAGCCATTCGCGGTATCGCCTTAATACGGCTTGCACTGAGACATGCATGGCTTAATCTTTGAGACAAGCATATAACTACTGGCAGGATCAACCAGGGAGCTGACTTATTCCGACATAGTCGCTCTACATTCGTCACGCGCACGACCGTCCGGGATATATTATACGGGATAATAGAGCCGCGGTACGGACGACGTTGACAGTTGCTATAGAATTGGTACACAACGCACCACTCACTCGCACAATCGCGCACACTAAACTATATATAACGACTGTTTTGTTTTCAACGTGTCAAATAACAAAATTGAAACGACAATCTCATAGGAGAGCGATAGTGAGTGTGAGAGTAAGTGGCGGTGGTCCCGAGCGGTTGCGATGTGATAGTGCGTTGCCCCGAACCGACCTCATCCAAGCGACGGACGGGAAGCGTCCACGCCTATACACAATTCGCGCCTGGTTGTTCAATGACTCTCGGTGCGAGCTCGACTCGCGTCGAGCGCGCCCCTGTGTCACTTCTGTGAAAGTTCATATCGTAACGAGACGGTCTTCGACTTTACGCGGAAAGCGCGTGGTTTAATTTTATCAATATCGATGAAGATACTCGTGTACCGGAGCCCGGTGTTAGAGAGATACCTTTTTGCCTTTTGTTACGCGTCAGAGTGACAAAACTCCTCCGTACGCAATTCAGTGTTCTCACAGTCCAATTGGGACGCAGAGTGATGGATTTAAATTTTGAATCACGACCCATTTTTTATATACACGGACTCCGCGATCGCACGCGCGTCCGTAGGTCGACACAGTTCATCAGGGAGAGTGGTGAGGTGATTATAAAATGTGAGGGAGGAGAATTATGTTTGTGAATAATACAAAATTAATTATCACATTGTTGGTTTCAACGATATTTATTTAATAGTGTATATTAACAAAATAAATCTTTCTCGCAACACACGATTATACGCCGGACTACGACCACGGAATGTTCAGCATAGCAGCGCAAGCAAGCAAGCAAACATATCGCGTTCGTACGCCGACGGCGGGCCTCTTAAAGGCTCACATCGCCTCACACCCCATATATATGCTGGGCGACCGGTCTGACTGTCGGCGCGGCGGCGGCAATTTGGTCCGATTATTGAACCCTATAAAAATGTGTATGCGAGTTTCGACGTTGTTGCTGTCGTCGTAGTCGTCGTTTTTTCTGTTGTTGTTGTTGTTGTTGTTGTTGTTGTTGTTGTTGTTGTTCGTTGTTGTTGTTGTTCGTTGTTGTTCGTCGAAACCAAAACCCTTACATGTTTCGACTTGTTCAACTCTATCGGTGATTAATTTGTGGGCGGCCTTGTTGTTGTTGTTGTTGTTGTTGTCGTCGTCGTCGTCGTCGTCGTCGTCGCCGCTGTTGTTGTAGCCGGTTGGTCTGTTTAATGATAAAATAACATTAACGATACGCACATGTGTAGAAAATAGTAGTACTGTTACGTACTTGATGTATTTCTCTTAATATTATGTACAAATCTAATATAATAGAATGCTATAACAATAAAAAAAACAACAACAACAACAACAACAACAACAACAACAACAGACCATTTCGGGTACGCCCGCTAAAAGTAACGTGAGGTATGTATTTATTTGTTTCTAATATGTGATGTATGGATTTTGTTACTAAAATAAAAATAAATAAAAAAAAATATAATTTGTAATTAGTTTAGCTGATTATATTAATATTAAAACGTTGCTTCAAGTAATAAAGTTTAGTCATGAACTCTTTTGTCTCGTATATGCCTATATTTGCATGCAACAATCATAAACTTCTCCGTTTAATATTTTAACGGTGAAAGCTGTTGTTGGCCGAATGTGTAATTTACATTTAGTTCTAATTCTGTGCAATAACAACGGCTGTGTGTTTTATCAAAACATAAATAAATGTATATATGTATGTGTGTAACATATGTGTGTATACAAACATACCGTTTGTTCTTGGACTCC
>LR990249.1:6048728-6051228 GCA_905147385.1 Limenitis camilla | reverse complement strand
ATTACCTCCAAGTCAGCCGGGAGGACACCCGCCAATACCGCCAACGCCGGCGTGCTCGTAGTACGATACGCCTTTGTAAGCAATATTAGGGCCGCCCTCTGCGCCCGAAGGAGCGTCGTCCTCACCACATGCAGAGTCGCTCTCTCGGCCCAACACTCAGCAGCATACGCAATCGTGGCAACAAACGTGCCTTGGTAGAGTATACGCAGCGCCCGATAACGGATGCCCCAGGAGGTAGTCGACACACGCGACATTTTCCCGAAGCATTTCGCTGCCCTCTCACCAATTGACCGCGCGTGCTGTGCGAAGGACAAACATGCATCGATCGTTACCCCCAAAACTACTGCTTGTTGAACTGTTTTTATCGAAACACCGCCCATTTTAATAAGGGGAGGGCGTTGTAGTTTGCCCCTGACGGTCATAGTTTGCGACTTACTTGGGGCAAAACTGAGACGGTTCCTGTGACCCCATTCTGTGATGAGGTCAAGGGAAGTCCTGGCCATTGATTCTATTCCTGCACGCGAGTTTGCTTCGATAAGAACAGTTATATCGTCCGCATATGCGATGACCCTAACACCTAATGGGTAAGGCAACCGAAGCAAGTCATCAAGAAGAACGTTCCATAAGGTCGGTCCCAGCACCGATCCCTGGGGGCATCCCATAGTGGATGTTTTCCACTGTACCTGATCGCCGATGAATAATCCCACACGGCGTCGAGTAAAATAACTCGACAGCATGCGAAAGATATTCGGCGGACAGCCCGCCCTTTTCGCCTTTAGGAGTACCATCGGCCACCAGGCGTTATCGAATGCCCCAGAGATATCGAGGAAGATGGTCTGCACATATTTCGATGAAGTATTGGTTGCCGTGCTGATGACCGTCCGCAATGCGGTTACGGTCGACCTCCCAGGAGAGAAACCGTGCTGGAATTCTGAGATGCCGCTTGTGATCTGAGGAGCACATGACAAGATCACGCGCTCCAGGATCTTCCCTAAAACTGGGAGTAAAGTGATCGGCCGGTAAGCTTTGGCATCCGTGAGCGGTTTATCATTACCCTTGGGTAGGACTATTAAACGTCCATCCTTCCAAACCTCCGGGAAGATCCCTTCGGTGACACACTTTGAGAAGACCAGATGCAACTCTCTCGCAGCAACTTCATACACCTTACGCACAATTCTTGCATTTACTCCGTCGATTCCCGGGGCCGTGTTGGGTAGCCCCGCCACGATTTCCCCGAGTCGCTTCAGGCTTGGTGGAGAAGCGTCACTGCCGGAAGGAATCATCGAGGCTGCAAGGCGGACCTGTCTATGGTAGGGCGTGTCGACGGAAGGGTCGTCGTCAGGACACAATGCTACCAACAGGCGTCTTGAAGCCTCGCCGACGTCCTCCGCGTGGCCTTGTGCGAATTTAATGCCATTGATGACATTGGCAGGTGGATGAAACCTGCCATTAGCAACCCGGTAGGCCTGACCCCAGGGGTCAGTGTTGCCTGATTCGGCCTCGCGGAGGTGGTATTCGTTCTGCGTCTCCACCATCCGATTGCGGTATTCCCATATAGTAGATAGGGACAGCGGGAATCTCGTTAATCCATTCATGCGCGTCACTAATTAGATGACGAGGCATTTGGCTACCTTAAGAGAGTCATAGTTACTCCCGCCGTTTACCCGCGCTTGCTTGAATTTCTTCACGTTGACATTCAGAGCACTGGGCAGAAATCACATTGCGTCAACACCCGCGAGGGCCATCGCAATGCTTTGTTTTAATTAGACAGTCGGATTCCCCTTGTCCGTGCCAGTTCTGAGCTGACCGTTGAACGGCGGTCGTACAGAACCGCGCCGATCGCGCACAAGACGAAACCGACGCGGCCTTACGGCTAGGAAGATCCGCGGAAGGCCGGAACGCGGGTCCGGATTCCGCCCGAAACGCGTACGAGCGACACCACGAAACGCACCCCCTTTTACAGGGACACGCCCGAAATGCACTGCGCGCGCGCACGAGCATCGACCAGGCCCGGCACCGGCCGCATCCGCTTCCCGTCCAAACCCGACACGCCCCGGTCCTCAGAGCCAATCCTTATTCCGAAGTTACGGATCCAATTTGCCGACTTCCCTTACCTACATTATTCTATCGACTAGAGGCTCTTCACCTTGGAGACCTGCTGCGGATATGGGTACGAACCGGCGCGACATCTCCACGTACATCCCTCACCTGAATTTTCAAGGTCCGCAGAGAGTATCCGGACACCGCCGCAAATGCGGTGCTCTTCGCGTTCCGAACCATATCTCCCTTCTATAGGATTCCATGGAACTCGAACGCTCAGGCAGAAAAGAAAACTCTTCCCGGACCCCTCGGCGGCGTCTTCAGGCCACTTTGGGTTACCCCGTCGAACACTCGCTTTGAAACGAGGGAACGATTATTGAAACGGTTCCGCTGCCGGGTTCCGGAATAGGAACCGGATTCCCTTTCGCTCAAAGGGCGTTGTTTGTCGTCTCTCGAAAAG
>LR990249.1:6043728-6046228 GCA_905147385.1 Limenitis camilla | reverse complement strand
CGAACAGTGTGGTATATGTTTTTATTCAGCCGGCCCTCGGACAGGAGTGGTCCTGGATGTTTCTCCACGGACCGCAATGTGCGTTCGAAATGTCGATGTTCAAATGTGTCCTGCAGTTCACACTATGACGCGCAGTTAACTGCGTTCTTCATCGACCCGCGAGCCTAGTGATCCACCGTCCAGGGTAGTGGTTTTCAATGTTTTTGTTTTGTGTCACAATTTTTTCCTTTTTGTATGTGTAACTCGATTATAATCGACATATTTTTAACTAACCACTTGTGCAGTGAGAAGTTTTGTTTTGTTCGAAGAAACGTTGTTGTGCGCGAGCGCAAATGTGTGTTGTGCGTTGTTAATGCACGACGACGACTTTACACGCGACACGACATACACGTTAATGATCCTTCCGCAGGTTCCCCTACGGAAACCTTGTTACGACTTTTACTTCCTCTAAATGATCAAGTTTGGTCAACTTCCCAGCAACGCCGACGGCCGCGAAGCCACCGCGTGTCGGTCCGAAGACCTCACTAAATCATTCAATCGGTAGTAGCGACGGGCGGTGTGTACAAAGGGCAGGGACGTAATCAACGCGAGCTTATGACTCGCGCTTACTAGGAATTCCTCGTTTATGGGGGATAATTGCAAACCCCAATCCCCAGCACGAAGGAGTTTCAACGGGTTGCCCGGGCCTCTAGGCCAGGGAGAACATGCTGATTCCTTCAGTGTAGCGCGCGTGCGGCCCAGGACATCTAAGGGCATCACAGACCTGTTATTGCTCAATCTCGTGCGCTTCGAAGACGCCGGTCCCTCTAAGAAGAATTTTAATACGTCGCCAGTGAGTTGCGCGACCGAAATCGCGCACACCTAAATGACAACGCCTATTTAGCAGGCTAGAGTCTCGTTCGTTACCGGAATTAACCAGACAAATCGCTCCACCAACTAAGAACGGCCATGCACCACCACCCACCGAATCAAGAAAGAGCTGTTAATCTGTCAATCCTTCCGGTGTCCGGGCCTGGTGAGATTTCCCGTGTTGAGTCAAATTAAGCCGCAGGCTCCACTCCTGGTGGTGCCCTTCCGTCAATTCCTTTAAGTTTCAGCTTTGCAACCATACTCCCCCCGGAGTCCAAAATCTTTGGTTTCCCGGAAGCTGCCCGCCGAGCCATTGTTGTAACGTCGGCGGATCGCTAGATGACATATTTACGGTTAGAACTAGGGCGGTATCTAATCGCCTTCGAACCTCTAACTTTCGTTCTTGATTGATGAAAACACCTTTGGCAAATGCTTTCGCTGATGTTCGTCTTGCGACGATCCAAGAATTTCACCTCTAACGTCGCAATACGAATGCCCCCAGTTATCCCTATTAATCATTACCTCGGAGTTCTGAAAACCAACAAAATAGAACCGAGATCATATTCTATTATTCCATGCACGAAATATTCAAGCGGCATTTTGAGCCCGCTTTGAGCACTCTAATTTGTTCAAAGTAAAATTGTCGGCCCACCTCGACACTCACCGAAGAGCACCGCGATAGGATTTTGATATTGAACCGGCGTTTTACCGCCGGCTCACCGACGATATGCTCCGCAGACGTGTCAGTATCACCGCGGATGCGGTGCACCGACAGCGCGGCGCACAAATGCAACTACGAGCTTTTTAACCGCAACAATTTTAGTATACGCTATTGGAGCTGGAATTACCGCGGCTGCTGGCACCAGACTTGCCCTCCAATTGTTCCTCGTTAAAATATTTAAAGTGTACTCATTCCGATTACGAGGCCTCGAAAGAGTCCCGTATCGTTATTTTTCGTCACTACCTCCCCGTGCCGGGAGTGGGTAATTTGCGCGCCTGCTGCCTTCCTTGGATGTGGTAGCCGTTTCTCAGGCTCCCTCTCCGGAATCGAACCCTGATTCCCCGTTACCCGTGACAACCATGGTAGTCGCAGAAACTACCATCGAAAGTTGATAAGGCAGACATTTGAAAGATGCGTCGCCGGTACTTGACCATGCGATCGGCAAAAGTTATCCAGATTCATCAAAATTAACGACTTCGAACGCGAGGCCCTCCGCCGATTGGTTTTGATCTAATAAAAGCACTCGTCCCATCACTGGTCGGAGTTCTGATTGCATGTATTAGCTCTAGAATTACCACAGTTATCCAAGTAACTGAGTAAGATCTAAGGAACCAAAACTGATATATTGAGCCATTCGCGGTATCGCCTTAATACGGCTTGCACTGAGACATGCATGGCTTAATCTTTGAGACAAGCATATAACTACTGGCAGGATCAACCAGGGAGCTGACTTATTCCGACATAGTCGCTCTACATTCGTCACGCGCACGACCGTCCGGGATATATTATACGGGATAATAGAGCCGCGGTACGGACGACGTTGACAGTTGCTATAGAATTGGTACACAACGCACCACTCACTCGCACAATCGCGCACACTAAACTATATATAACGACTGTTTTGTTTTCAACGTGTCAAATAACAAAATT
>LR990249.1:6033728-6036228 GCA_905147385.1 Limenitis camilla | reverse complement strand
CGACGATCCAAGAATTTCACCTCTAACGTCGCAATACGAATGCCCCCAGTTATCCCTATTAATCATTACCTCGGAGTTCTGAAAACCAACAAAATAGAACCGAGATCATATTCTATTATTCCATGCACGAAATATTCAAGCGGCATTTTGAGCCCGCTTTGAGCACTCTAATTTGTTCAAAGTAAAATTGTCGGCCCACCTCGACACTCACCGAAGAGCACCGCGATAGGATTTTGATATTGAACCGGCGTTTTACCGCCGGCTCACCGACGATATGCTCCGCAGACGTGTCAGTATCACCGCGGATGCGGTGCACCGACAGCGCGGCGCACAAATGCAACTACGAGCTTTTTAACCGCAACAATTTTAGTATACGCTATTGGAGCTGGAATTACCGCGGCTGCTGGCACCAGACTTGCCCTCCAATTGTTCCTCGTTAAAATATTTAAAGTGTACTCATTCCGATTACGAGGCCTCGAAAGAGTCCCGTATCGTTATTTTTCGTCACTACCTCCCCGTGCCGGGAGTGGGTAATTTGCGCGCCTGCTGCCTTCCTTGGATGTGGTAGCCGTTTCTCAGGCTCCCTCTCCGGAATCGAACCCTGATTCCCCGTTACCCGTGACAACCATGGTAGTCGCAGAAACTACCATCGAAAGTTGATAAGGCAGACATTTGAAAGATGCGTCGCCGGTACTTGACCATGCGATCGGCAAAAGTTATCCAGATTCATCAAAATTAACGACTTCGAACGCGAGGCCCTCCGCCGATTGGTTTTGATCTAATAAAAGCACTCGTCCCATCACTGGTCGGAGTTCTGATTGCATGTATTAGCTCTAGAATTACCACAGTTATCCAAGTAACTGAGTAAGATCTAAGGAACCAAAACTGATATATTGAGCCATTCGCGGTATCGCCTTAATACGGCTTGCACTGAGACATGCATGGCTTAATCTTTGAGACAAGCATATAACTACTGGCAGGATCAACCAGGGAGCTGACTTATTCCGACATAGTCGCTCTACATTCGTCACGCGCACGACCGTCCGGGATATATTATACGGGATAATAGAGCCGCGGTACGGACGACGTTGACAGTTGCTATAGAATTGGTACACAACGCACCACTCACTCGCACAATCGCGCACACTAAACTATATATAACGACTGTTTTGTTTTCAACGTGTCAAATAACAAAATTGAAACGACAATCTCATAGGAGAGCGATAGTGAGTGTGAGAGTAAGTGGCGGTGGTCCCGAGCGGTTGCGATGTGATAGTGCGTTGCCCCGAACCGACCTCATCCAAGCGACGGACGGGAAGCGTCCACGCCTATACACAATTCGCGCCTGGTTGTTCAATGACTCTCGGTGCGAGCTCGACTCGCGTCGAGCGCGCCCCTGTGTCACTTCTGTGAAAGTTCATATCGTAACGAGACGGTCTTCGACTTTACGCGGAAAGCGCGTGGTTTAATTTTATCAATATCGATGAAGATACTCGTGTACCGGAGCCCGGTGTTAGAGAGATACCTTTTTGCCTTTTGTTACGCGTCAGAGTGACAAAACTCCTCCGTACGCAATTCAGTGTTCTCACAGTCCAATTGGGACGCAGAGTGATGGATTTAAATTTTGAATCACGACCCATTTTTTATATACACGGACTCCGCGATCGCACGCGCGTCCGTAGGTCGACACAGTTCATCAGGGAGAGTGGTGAGGTGATTATAAAATGTGAGGGAGGAGAATTATGTTTGTGAATAATACAAAATTAATTATCACATTGTTGGTTTCAACGATATTTATTTAATAGTGTATATTAACAAAATAAATCTTTCTCGCAACACACGATTATACGCCGGACTACGACCACGGAATGTTCAGCATAGCAGCGCAAGCAAGCAAGCAAACATATCGCGTTCGTACGCCGACGGCGGGCCTCTTAAAGGCTCACATCGCCTCACACCCCATATATATGCTGGGCGACCGGTCTGACTGTCGGCGCGGCGGCGGCAATTTGGTCCGATTATTGAACCCTATAAAAATGTGTATGCGAGTTTCGACGTTGTTGCTGTCGTCGTAGTCGTCGTTTTTTCTGTTGTTGTTGTTGTTGTTGTTGTTGTTGTTGTTCGTTGTTGTTGTTGTTCGTTGTTGTTCGTCGAAACCAAAACCCTTACATGTTTCGACTTGTTCAACTCTATCGGTGATTAATTTGTGGGCGGCCTTGTTGTTGTTGTTGTTGTTGTTGTCGTCGTCGTCGTCGTCGTCGTCGTCGCCGCTGTTGTTGTAGCCGGTTGGTCTGTTTAATGATAAAATAACATTAACGATACGCACATGTGTAGAAAATAGTAGTACTGTTACGTACTTGATGTATTTCTCTTAATATTATGTACAAATCTAATATAATAGAATGCTATAACAATAAAAAAAAAAAAAAAACAACAACAACAACAACAACAACAACAACAACAACAACAACAACAGACCATTTCGGGTACGCCCGCTAAA
>LR990249.1:5938728-6028728 GCA_905147385.1 Limenitis camilla | reverse complement strand
CCTTGATAGGGCCCGCGCCGTGTCTACACTGAGTGGGGCGATGGTCATGGTAGGGTCATCAGCGGGCGGCAAGTCTTCAGAAGCATCCTCACTCAGCGCGCAGGGCTGCGGTACTTCAACACGGTTGGTGCCGGAATCTCGACTCGTTGCCTGGGTCGGCATCTGGGTCGTGAGGTCCTCCAGGAAGGTTTTAACCATCCTTTTGTACTCCACTCCCCTTCGCTTCCCTTTGATTGCCTCCAGCGATCTCTTGAGCTGGGGTAATCGTTCGAGCAACTCGAAATTACCGCACGTCCCCGTCTCGAACGTAACCTGCGCCTCTGTACGGGCGAGGAGAGACACTTCTTCTTCTTTCCACCTGCCCACTTCGTTCCCTTATCCACTTAGTGGATGCCGGAATGCGGAAGGATTCACGGAGTTCGAATCCATCCACCGAAGCGTACAGCTTCTCACGCCAAAACCTAGCCGGAGATGCGTTTGCATCGGACGGGCTAGTGATGCCAAGCTTACTGATTTGCCTCTTTGCCCAGCTCAATTTCCTCCGGATGCGATTCGTCCGGGAAGCGGCTACTGCCGCCCCCCAGCTCGACTTCGCGAGTCTGTCGTACCTCCGAGCGATGATGCATGGTAACAACGCTCGCACGGAAGGCACTCCAAGACCCCCGTCAGAAACCGAGGCATGAAAATAGGCCTTAGGCACATCAGTTGGGAGTCGTAACCACTTTCTCACGGCGCCCCGTATCTGATTGTCGAGCATTCTGAGTCTATCGTCCGTTACTCGTCCAAGCACGAGGCCATGAACGAAACGGGGAATGAGGTGACCTCTCACGATCTCAAGCCTCTGTTGCGGCTTCAGAGGCGCTCTGGAGATGTTAGTCAGAGCATTACTCACCTCAAGCTCGACACTTTCAGTTCCGGACGTCCCAAAGTCTACACCGAGATAGCGCCAACGTTCAATGCAAGACACCTGACGAAGCGACTTCTTACCGAGAGAGAACGCCTTCTCAGTAAGATAGTGGTGTTTCTTGCGATGTCCGTCGGGCACCATCGACAAGACGGAGCTTTTACTCCGGTTGACGTGGAGGCCAACACTAGCCCCCACCTTTGCAACACGGTCAATGGATTCCTGCATCCCTACCCTGGAACTCGCTAGTAGAACCAGGTCGTCGGCATAAGCCAGAGCCGAGATATTCTCTGACTCTAACCGATAACCGACGCCAACAGGTAGTGATGCAAGAATTAGGTCCATTGCCATGTTAAACAGCAGTGGCGACAGCGGGTCTCCCTGTCGGACTCCCCTCCCCACTTTGACGGGCCGGCTATGCCTTCCGTTCACGGCCAGAGTAGTCGTCGCCGTGTCGTACAAGCTCGCCAAGTAGTCGCAAAACCTTATGGGCAATCCCCGAGCCCTCAAGAGCCCGATAAGGGCCGCGTGCGACACCGTATCGAATGCTCTTGAGAAATCGAGGACCGCCACATGACACTCCCGCAGGTTTTTCCTGCTGTCCCCCAACACCGCGTCGAGAACCGCTGTGTTCTCGAGGGTGCCGTCCGTACGGACGAAGCCCCTCTGACGCGTGTCAGGCGGACAGACGTCCAGCAGCCTGTGTGCCAGGACGGTGTGGAAGTGCCGAAGCGGCACCGACGCGATCGAAATCGGCCGGTAGTCGCTCGGCCCTGAGGGGGTGTCCGTCTTTGGGACGAAGATTGTGCGACAGCGCCTCAGTGGTTCAGGTACTCCTCCAGTTGCCATCCAAGAGTTGAATATTTCCGCCTTCATCGGATCAGGAACTGCGCGCCACTCATCCGGACGAATACCGTCCGGACCAGGCGCGGTCTGCAGGTCGAAGCGGGTCGCCAACACCTCGTCGGAGGTGATTGGTCTCCACAGCTGAGCGTAGTCACGCGTACCTACGGGGGCATCTGCCTGCTTAATCGCCCGCAGCGCCTCTTCCGTAGGACCGGGCGCTTCCGACATAGTCTCTAAGATCGGTCGCCAAAAGGCTTCCAATTCCTCGAGGCTATGCTTCACCACCCGGGCTCGGCCGTCTATAACTTCAGCTGCTGCCCGACCTGGACACTTCCGGAATAGCTCCTGTATCCTGGCGTACTCCATTCGTCTCCGTCTGCGGCTCGACATTGAGTCTGGCGCAGGGTAACTTTCTCCGTGTCCTGGTGGAGGCCGCCTCATGCCGTTCGCCCCCAGTCCCCGACGCTTAAGCCTTCTCTTAGCCACCTTAAGTAACCTTGATAGGGCCCGCGCCGTGTCTACACTGAGTGGGGCGATGGTCATGGTAGGGTCATCAGCGGGCGGCAAGTCTTCAGAAGCATCCTCACTCAGCGCGCAGGGCTGCGGTACTTCAACACGGTTGGTGCCGGAATCTCGACTCGTTGCCTGGGTCGGCATCTGGGTCGTGAGGTCCTCCAGGAAGGTTTTAACCATCCTTTTGTACTCCACTCCCCTTCGCTTCCCTTTGATTGCCTCCAGCGATCTCTTGAGCTGGGGTAATCGTTCGAGCAACTCGAAATTACCGCACGTCCCCGTCTCGAACGTAACCTGCGCCTCTGTACGGGCGAGGAGAGACACTTCTTCTTCTTTCCACCTGCGCTTCACCTCTTTGGGAGCGGCCTCCATATTTGCCTCGGTGGGGTGGGCTCTTCGGAAATGCACACCCAACCCCACAATTGTGTTGAAAGGACGTTCGCATACGCTACAAGTCCAATCGGACGACCCACCGGCAACCGATACTGGTTCGCCGGGCTGGGCCGCCGGAGAAGGATTAGACCCGCTCCCCGTCTCCTGTGGGAGGACGGGGCGGTCTTTATTTCTATTCTGTAAAACCATTGCGAATCGTATCCGAGGTATTGGGGGTGCAAGCCCCAATACCAGGTTCGCACTCGACTTTCGCTAGGCCCCAACCGAAAAAAGTCGATATGCTTGATGTCTTCCGTAGAAGACTTCCATCGGGGCTGCTACAGGGAATCTCACCCCGCAGCCAACACCTGGGTCTCATCCTTGAATGTTATTCAGGGATGTGCACACTCCTAAGAGGACCCAGGGACAAGCCTGATTACGTCCACCGCTGCCGCCGTTGTCAGTGGCGACTGCGGTGGACATAATGGAAATGTGCGCGCCTCGAAGTGTGTATTAAGACTGTACCGCCGAGACTTTGCAACACCGCATCAGCTGCTTCCAGGTTGCTACTTTCAGTACAGTCCCCCCTCCCACGTTAGCTATGGCAGCGGCGCCTCGGGCAGGCCGTGGATAGGAGTTGGGCGTCGCGTCCATCGCCATCCATGGAGCGCTCTTCCCCGTTGTCGATACGGTAGTGCGTCTTTCACATCCCCCCTGCTAGCTGGCGGGCTGGGGAAATGTGTACATCTACCGAACCGCGAGTAACCTTACCTACTCCACCCGTTAGGGTCAAGTTATCGTCACTGTCACTGACGGATAAACTTAAGAGAGTCATAGTTACTCCCGCCGTTTACCCGCGCTTGCTTGAATTTCTTCACAGGATCGACTGACTCGCGAGCAACTACTGTTCACGCGAAACCCTTCTCCACGTCAGTCCTCCAGGGCCTCGCTGGAGTATTTGCTACTACCACCAAGATCTGCACCGACGGAGGCTCCAGGCGGGCTCACGCCCAGACCCTTCTGCGCTCTCCGCCGCGCACGTCCTACTCGTTACGGCATAATGACGCGGACGAGCGCGCGAGCGCACACGCCGCTATTGCCCGTAACGGTAGTGTATAGGCAAAACGCTTCAGCGCCATCCATTTTCAGGGCTGGTTGCTTCGGCAGGTGAGTCGTTGCACACTCCTTAGCGGATTCCGACTTCCATGGCCACCGTCCTGCTGTCATGAGCGACCAACGCCTTTCATGGTGTCCCATGAGCGTTTTTTAGGCGCCTTAACACTACGTTTGGTTCATCCCACAGCGCCAGTTCTGCTTACCAAAATTGGCCCACTTGGCACCGTCATCAGATCTCCGGCTTCATCGTTCGAGTAAGCCGGAGTTCTCACCCATTTAAAGTTTGAGAATAGGTTGAGGCCGTTTCGGCCCCAATGCCTCTAATCATTCGCTTTACCGGATGGGACCGAAATCGCGCACACCTAAATGACAACGCCTATTTAGCAGGCTAGAGTCTCGTTCGTTACCGGAATTAACCAGACAAATCGCTCCACCAACTAAGAACGGCCATGCACCACCACCCACCGAATCAAGAAAGAGCTGTTAATCTGTCAATCCTTCCGGTGTCCGGGCCTGGTGAGATTTCCCGTGTTGAGTCAAATTAAGCCGCAGGCTCCACTCCTGGTGGTGCCCTTCCGTCAATTCCTTTAAGTTTCAGCTTTGCAACCATACTCCCCCCGGAGTCCAAAATCTTTGGTTTCCCGGAAGCTGCCCGCCGAGCCATTGTTGTAACGTCGGCGGATCGCTAGATGACATATTTACGGTTAGAACTAGGGCGGTATCTAATCGCCTTCGAACCTCTAACTTTCGTTCTTGATTGATGAAAACACCTTTGGCAAATGCTTTCGCTGATGTTCGTCTTGCGACGATCCAAGAATTTCACCTCTAACGTCGCAATACGAATGCCCCCAGTTATCCCTATTAATCATTACCTCGGAGTTCTGAAAACCAACAAAATAGAACCGAGATCATATTCTATTATTCCATGCACGAAATATTCAAGCGGCATTTTGAGCCCGCTTTGAGCACTCTAATTTGTTCAAAGTAAAATTGTCGGCCCACCTCGACACTCACCGAAGAGCACCGCGATAGGATTTTGATATTGAACCGGCGTTTTACCGCCGGCTCACCGACGATATGCTCCGCAGACGTGTCAGTATCACCGCGGATGCGGTGCACCGACAGCGCGGCGCACAAATGCAACTACGAGCTTTTTAACCGCAACAATTTTAGTATACGCTATTGGAGCTGGAATTACCGCGGCTGCTGGCACCAGACTTGCCCTCCAATTGTTCCTCGTTAAAATATTTAAAGTGTACTCATTCCGATTACGGGGCCTCGAAAGAGTCCCGTATCGTTATTTTTCGTCACTACCTCCCCGTGCCGGGAGTGGGTAATTTGCGCGCCTGCTGCCTTCCTTGGATGTGGTAGCCGTTTCTCAGGCTCCCTCTCCGGAATCGAACCCTGATTCCCCGTTACCCGTGACAACCATGGTAGTCGCAGAAACTACCATCGAAAGTTGATAAGGCAGACATTTGAAAGATGCGTCGCCGGTACTTGACCATGCGATCGGCAAAAGTTATCCAGATTCATCAAAATTAACGACTTCGAACGCGAGGCCCTCCGCCGATTGGTTTTGATCTAATAAAAGCACTCGTCCCATCACTGGTCGGAGTTCTGATTGCATGTATTAGCTCTAGAATTACCACAGTTATCCAAGTAACTGAGTAAGATCTAAGGAACCAAAACTGATATATTGAGCCATTCGCGGTATCGCCTTAATACGGCTTGCACTGAGACATGCATGGCTTAATCTTTGAGACAAGCATATAACTACTGGCAGGATCAACCAGGGAGCTGACTTATTCCGACATAGTCGCTCTACATTCGTCACGCGCACGACCGTCCGGGATATATTATACGGGATAATAGAGCCGCGGTACGGACGACGTTGACAGTTGCTATAGAATTGGTACACAACGCACCACTCACTCGCACAATCGCGCACACTAAACTATATATAACGACTGTTTTGTTTTCAACGTGTCAAATAACAAAATTGAAACGACAATCTCATAGGAGAGCGATAGTGAGTGTGAGAGTAAGTGGCGGTGGTCCCGAGCGGTTGCGATGTGATAGTGCGTTGCCCCGAACCGACCTCATCCAAGCGACGGACGGGAAGCGTCCACGCCTATACACAATTCGCGCCTGGTTGTTCAATGACTCTCGGTGCGAGCTCGACTCGCGTCGAGCGCGCCCCTGTGTCACTTCTGTGAAAGTTCATATCGTAACGAGACGGTCTTCGACTTTACGCGGAAAGCGCGTGGTTTAATTTTATCAATATCGATGAAGATACTCGTGAACCGGAGCCCGGTGTTAGAGAGATACCTTTTTGCCTTTTGTTACGCGTCAGAGTGACAAAACTCCTCCGTACGCAATTCAGTGTTCTCACAGTCCAATTGGGACGCAGAGTGATGGATTTAAATTTTGAATCACGACCCATTTTTTATATACACGGACTCCGCGATCGCACGCGCGTCCGTAGGTCGACACAGTTCATCAGGGAGAGTGGTGAGGTGATTATAAAATGTGAGGGAGGAGAATTATGTTTGTGAATAATACAAAATTAATTATCACATTGTTGGTTTCAACGATATTTATTTAATAGTGTATATTAACAAAATAAATCTTTCTCGCAACACACGATTATACGCCGGACTACGACCACGGAGAATCTGTGAAACTACACAATCCGGTTCTATCCAATGTGATTTCAGCCTCACGTCTACATCTGGGAAGAAGCTGTACAAATCGCGTCCGTTCTCACTGGCGTTCCACCGTTCCTGAAATTGGGCAACGATATCAGCTCTGACTGTCGATTTGAGTTTCCGGAGCTCCCTGGGGGCCAACTGGCTTCGCTCCTTGGCGATCCTTCCCGCACGACAGACCTCCAGATCGGCAGGGAGAACCCCCGCAAGCACAGGTAACGCTGCGGAGCTGCACGTCCTGTAGGCCTTCGTTAGTAATATGAGCGCCGGTCTTTGCGTTTGTAATAACGTTCGTTTGACCACGAAGTTGGATGAGCGTCGGAACCAAACTGCAGCAGCGTAAGTAATGGTCGCCACGTACGTACCTGCATACAGTACGCGGAGAGCCCGGTATCTGACGCCCCACCTGGTCGCAGAAATTCGCGACATTTTGCCGAAGCAGTTGGAGGCTTTCTCACCCATAGTACGAGCATGCGGCAGAAAGGTCCTAGCATCGTCCAGAGTGACACCGAGTAACGCAGCCTGATATACACTCTTGATTGGCGCGCCTTCAAGCCTGATAGTTGGACCTCGTTGAAATTTACCTTTATAAGTCACTAGGGGCCCGTCCCGGCCCGAGACGGGTGGATAATTTTTTTTTAACATTTTGGCTCCCGCATTCCGTCGCTCCCTCTTTCGCCGCGTTACTCGCTGCGCTGCGAGGCACCTACACCGCGCCGGCGGCCCGTCTGGGATTATTTTTTATTTATCTTGATATTTTTATTTCATAATATCTTTTGACTGGAATGTCGAATTTCAATAATTCAAAAAGTTATTAACAGGTATTGAAACAGTCTTCATTACGAAATAATTTATTTGGATAAGAATTAATACAAAGTTATGGAAAACATGGTCTGATTTTGATAGGCATTTTTATCAACTTTTAAAATGTAAAAAAGTAGTTATAGTGACTTAACTACAATAGTTGGACATATGGTCTCGCAGACTTTTTTGTAGATATTGATACGTTCTATAATATTGTAGAACATTATTTTGTTCTATCATCAATACTTTTCGCAGCGCATGCGATGAAAGATATTTTATGGCTAATTTTTTTGCACCTTGTGTTGGTTTTAGTGAGAATTTCTGGGGATCTCTAAATTTTTCTTGTAATAAATATAGCCTATGTTACTCAGGGATAATGTAGCTTTCTAATGGTGAAAGAATTTTTGAAATCGGTCCAGTTGTTTTTATGTTTATTTGTTACATACAAAAATATAAAAATCCAAAAATCCAAAAATACAAATCTTTCCTCTTTATAATATTAGTATAGATAGTGACAGACTTCACAGGTGAGAAGCTCAGGCGATTGCGAGCCCCCCACCCGGCTATTTCCTCCAGTATGACGCCGGCTTTCCTTTCGATGTCAGCTCGTGAATTCGCCTCAATCAAAACCGTGATGTCGTCAGCGTACGCGATCAAATGCACTCCTTCGGGTCTCGGCAGCAGCAGGAGATCGTTCAGGAGCAGGTTCCACAAGGTCGGCCCCAACACCGACCCCTGTGGACATCCCATGGTGCAGGTCTTAGTACACGATTGATCCCCTACGTAAAAGGTCACTAATCGGTTGGTAAAGTAACTGGCCAAGATCCGGTAAAGGTTCGGCGGAGATCCGCCTTGCTTCACCTTCAAAAGAATCATTGGCCACTACGCGTTGTCGAATGCGCCAGAAATGTCCAAAAGGATCAGCTGCACGTACGGAGCTGAACTGGTTTGAGTAATCTCATTTAAACAGGAAGCAAGGTAATCGGTCTATATGCCTTCGGGTCGCTTATTGGTTTACCGTTGCCCTTTAGCAAGACGACGAGTCTGCCTTTCTTCCAAAGATCAGGAAATACTCTAACCTCAAACACCACGTGCCTAACCTTAAAACTACGTGTTTTGCGATTTTCACGAAAATACTTTATTTTCACTTAGTGATTATTTAGATAACGATAAAAATAGGCTAAAATAAGACCTACTAACCTTGAAAAGTTTAGGGTTTGACCATAAAACGTCCTCAAGACTAACCTTAAAGTGTAGTCCTATTGTTCCCTTATTATCCTCGTTCCTGGGCACAAAATCACAATGAAAATATAGACCTTTTATCCCTAAGGATAATACTTCCACAGTTTAACAAGAATAAACACTGAAAACACCCGTATTCCAAAATTATAAATTTTAAAACCCGGAGCGCACTGAGACACGTCCGTTCGCCTCGACGAACCGACGCGAAGTAGATAGGGACAACCTACCACCTTCCCATGGCTCCACCAACCTCGCGGTTATATGGGCCGAATCGTCAGGAGACTTGTCGGTACTTGCTCAGGGCTCTTTCCCGACAAGCTGCTTGACTCCTTACAAGTTATTTGCTCTTCGTCCTTGTCCCTATGATGCAACTCTCCCCCTTCTGGGGCTTGACTTCACAACCACAGCTCACTTGCGCCGCGCGTGCCGCAGTCTCGCCGCATGTGGTCGCGTTCACGAGCACCGACTGTTCCGCCTCTTGTGCCATTGATGCGCGAACTCCCGTAGCCGTTTGTAGTTAACCTCTGATGAGACGAGGTCCCGGTAGTAAATCGGTCCTTCCTCCAGGCGCACAATCCCTTCCATCATTCTCATTCGAAGGTCATCATACAGTGTGCACTCCCACAGCACATGGTGGAGGTTTTCAGACTCCGCTCCGCACTCACACTCTCTTTCGCACACCAATCCCAACGCATTTAGCCGCTCGTTAAAGCAGCCGTGCCCTGTTATGATTTGCGAGGTCTCGTGATCAGGATCTACCCAGGCCGATTTAATACGACTCGACACGTCCGGAAAGAATCGACGAAGTGTTTCACCTCTTGTTTCACTCGCCCACCGGTCTTCCCAAAGTTGCTGGACATGAGCTTCGATCTCCCGCTTACATTTGCCTAGCTCCGGCTTTCCCGCGGTCAAACGCGCCATCCCTGTCCTTCCAGCACGGATTACCTCCAAGTCAGCCGGGAGGACACCCGCTAATACCGCCAACGCCGGCGTGCTCGTGGTACGGTACGCCTTTGTAAGCAATATTAGGGCCGCCCTCTGCGCCCGAAGGAGCGTCGTCCTCACCACATGCAGAGTCGCTCTCTCGGCCCAACACTCAGCAGCATACGCAATCGTGGCAACAAATGTGCCTTGGTAGAGTATACGCAGCGCCCGATAACGGATGCCCCAGGAGGAAGACGACACACGCGACATTTTCCCGAAGCATTTCGCCGCCCTCTCACCAATTGACCGCGCATGCTGTGCGAAGGACAAACATGCATCGATCGTTACCCCCAAAACTACTGCTTGTTGAACTGCTCTTATCGAAACACCGCCCATTTTAATAAGGGGAGGGCGTTGTAGTTTGCCCCTGACGGTCATAGTTTGCGACTTATTTGGGGCAAAACTGAGACGGTTCCTGTGACCCCATTCTGTGATGAGGTCAAGGGAAGTCCCGGCCATTGACTCGATTCCTGCACGCGAGTTTGCTTCGATAAGGACAGTTATATCGTCCGCATATGCGATGACCCTAACACCTAATGGGTAAGGCAACCGAAGCAAGTCATCGAGAAGAACGTTCCATAAGGTCGGTCCCAGCACCGATCCCTGGGGGCATCCCATAGTGAATGTTTTCCACTGTACCTGATCACCGATGAATAATCCCACACGGCGTCGAGTAAAATAACTCGACAGCATGCGAAAGATATTCGGCGGAGAGCCTGCCCTTTTCGCCTTTAGGAGCACCATCGGCCACCAGGCGTTATCGAATGCCCCAGAGATATCGAGGAAGATGGTCTGCAGATATTTCGATGAAGAATTGGTTGCCGTGTTTCCGCAATGCGGTTACGGTCGACCTCCCAGGAGAGAAACCGTACTGGAATTCTGAGATGCCGCTTGTGATCTGAGGAGCGCATGACAAAATCACGCGCTCCAGGATCTTCCCTAAAACTGGGAGTAAAGTGATCAGCCGGTAAGCTTTGGCATCCGTGAGCGGTTTATCATTACCCTTGGGTAGGACTATTAAACGTCCATCCTTCCATACCTCCGGGAAGATCCCTTCGGTGACACACTTTGAGAACACCAGATGCATCTCTCTCGCAGCTACTTCATACACCTTAGGCACAATTCTTGTGTAGTGACATCATACTCACTCACACAGTGATATTGTACTCGTGTGTTTTAGTATAACCGTTTGCCTTATTTGTTATGTATTAATGTTCGCCAGTCTAGATCCATCCCGTGTACCCATCGCTAGTAATAAATAATATATTTTTATATATCGATTTTTTATTGAAGTAGTAAGACGTAAACACATAGGTCTTACATTGGTGACCCCGAGAAGAATTCGTAACCTTTTGAATAATTTCAAAAATGCAGACCGCACCAGGAATTAATCCATATCTTCAGATGATACCTGGAAAATCACAAGATCCTGAGTCACAAAGCTCTTCGGAAGTGTCCTCAATAACAGTGTCTTCTCGAATCCCCGAATTTTGGGTTGATCAGCCGCAACTATGGTTTATTCAGTGCGAGGCTATTTTAAAACCTCAAGAATTAAGTGATGAAGCAAAGTTTAACCTCGTCGTCACAAAACTTGGAAAAGACGTTCTACAACAAGTTAGCGACATTTTACTATCGCCACCGGAAAACAACAGATACGAATTGTTGAAGACCAGGTTATTAACTGTTTATGAGGAATCGGAAACGAGAAAATTCCAGAAACTGCTGAGCGAGATGGATTTAGGCTCACAAAAACCATCGCATCTTTTACGAAGGATGAGAGACATGGCCAGAGGTAAATTATCAGATGAAACGCTTTGTTTAATGTGGCAAGGACATTTACCTAGTTCAGTACGTGCAGTTTTGGCAGTGAGTGAGGTTAAAGACCTCGAACATTTAGCGACTATTGCAGATAAAATAATGGAGACAACTCGACCGCTCCAGGTAGCTGGCATAGAAGAGCATCCTAGCACGTCTACTGACTCAGCAATTTTATTAGCCCAAATCGCCAAATTGAGCCTTAAAATTACGGAGCTGGAAAGGTCAAGGCCGAGATTCAGAAATTCAAGTCGAAATCGTCGTTTTCTCCGTTCATCATCACGTGGCAGGTTCAGAAGTCGCCCTCGTCAACCGAAACATGATAACTGGCTATGTTACTACCATCATCGATTTGGTGATAAAGCTGTTAAATGCGTGGACCCGTGCGCCTGGAAGAAAATGAAGCAGGAAAACTAAAAAGGGTGCAGCCAATGGTGGATGTCTGTGCCATCCTTCCGTCCCACCGACTTCGCGTGACCGACTTCAACAGTGGCTTGCGATTTTTAGTGGATACCGGAGCAAACGTTTCAGTGATTCCGCGAATTCGAAAACTGTTTAGTGACTATAATGTGAAATCGGAATATAAACTATATGCTGCTAATGGCACGGAAATAAAAACTTTTGGTGAAAAAACTTTAGTGTTAGATTTTAATTTAAGAAGACCATATACGTGGACTTTTGTTATAGCCGAGGTGAAACAGCCCATATTAGGTGCAGACTTTTTAAGCCACCACAAACTATTAGTGAATATGAGTGAGTGTAAGTTAGTAGACCAAGTGACTAATTTGAACATTAATGCATCAATTGTTAATTATAGTGAATCTAGTATTAATACTTTAGACTCTAATCATAAATATTACGAACTTTTAAGTAAGTTTCCGGACATTACTAAGCCTGTGTCATTTAAAAATGTGCCTAAAAGTGCTATAGTTCATCATATAGAGACAGAAGGACCACCTGTATTTGCGAAAGCTCGACCGCTTCCACCAGATCGGTATATCAGAATTAAGGAAGAGTTTCGGGTCATGTTAGAGATGGGTATCTGCAGACCATCAAAAAGTGCCTGGGCTAGTCCTCTCCACGTAGTTCCTAAGAAAAATGGAGAGTTACGACCGTGTGGTGATTATCGAAGGCTTAATGCAATCACCAAGCCCGACCGATACCCTATACCGCGCCTGCAAGATTTCACATACTTGTTAGCAGGAAAAAAGATATTTTCAAGGTTGGACATCAACAGGGCTTATCACTGCATCGAAGTAGCCCCAGAGGATGTCGAAAAGACAGCTATTATAACGCCCTTCGGACTTTTCGAATTCCCAAGGATGACATTTGGCCTAAGGAACGCTGCGCAAACATTCCAGCGATACATGAATAATATAGTACTACAAGGCTTAGACTTTCTTTTCTCATATATAGATGATGTCATAATAGCAAGCGATGATATCGAATTACATAATAAGCATTTAGAAAAAGTATTCGAAAGATTTAATACCTACGGAATTTCTATTAATTTATCTAAATGTTGTTTCGGCGTATCTGAACTTCAATTTTTGGGATATTATGTTTCACGGGAAGGAATACGACCCTTGGAAGATAAGGTTCAAGCAATCAAAAATTTCCCTAAACCAAGAACTATTGAAGAACTCCGTAGATTTTTGGGAATGCTAAATTTTTACCGTGCTCATCTTCCAAACGCCGCATTACATCAATCCGAATTAAATAAATATCTACTCACATCTTCCATCACTCTTCCATCACATGCCTGCGTTTTTCTTGGATGTGGCCTCTGCCCACGTAGTGATGTGGTTTGGAGTGCCACATCGGGGAGTGCGCATTACTGTCCACACCTATGACGATTTTCCGTCCCCTTGTATGTTTCAGGACGGCGTCTAGGTGGGCAGCATGCGGATCGATGTCGTCCTGGTACTGGAAATAGGCCGATGCCAGGACGACGTCAAGGTCCCCCCGAGATAATGCTATCACTGCGCAATGTGGGTTGGACAGGTGGTGCAATTTGACGATGCCAACATCCTTCCTCAACAGCATTACTCCCGCCTTCGGTTCCTGCCCGTAGTCCACCAGAGTTTCGCTCGGGAGCGCTTGGCGATAATGTTCCTGGATGAGGACCACATCCAGGTTCAGCTCCCGAGCAGTGGCCAAGAGTTCTGCTGTCGCTGCAGCCGATCCCCCGAGGTTGAGCTGTCCTATTCTAAGTTTACCTTCCATAGTTCGTTGTATGGACAGCTCTTTGCGGTCGGGTGGCTCGTTGCGTTTGCTCTGCAGAATCTCTTGCATGTGGCGCATGCCTCGGTCGCCGCCTTGCAGGTCTCCCTCTTGTGACCGCTCTCGCCGCATCTGCTGCAGGTGTGTTCTTCGGCCTTGCAGTACTTTTCTGGATGCCCGTACAGTTGGCACTTTCTGCAGCACGTCACCGACAAGTAATCGCATACTTCCACCACCTTCCAACCGATGAATAGTTTGCCTTTGTCAAGGAGAACATTGCGGAGCTGAGGCGAGCATTCCATGACCATGATTATAGTGTCTCTTTCACGGCCTCTCTTTTTAAAGGCGTTTGCATTGGCCGCGTATTTTCGTTGGAGTCCATTCCGTTCCTCTTAGCTTCTGGTCATGGATCGCCTCCACGACATCAGCAAGCTCAGGGTCGCCATCGACGCTTCGGAGCGCAATTAGGGGGGACCTCATTTTGGATTCTGTAATACGAAGGCTCGGTGGGGCTGCCTGCTTGAGTTTATTTACGTCTGAGCCCGGCGTGATCTGCACCACTACTCCCGCGTTGGCCACCTTTCTGACCCTTTGCACCTGCAGCTCCATTTCCTGCGGTTTAATGGCTTTCTTTAATTCGGCCTTAGTATCGTCTGCAGTCTTAAGGCGCTCTATCTCTTCCTCAGCGGGGTAGAAGGCCAGTACTGGACCGCTCTTTATGGGCACTATGCTTAGTTCCTGCTGTCTAGCCTTTTTTGGCAGCTTTAATCTGTCAGCATAGCTCTCAGTTTGTGGGGCTGCAGGGGTCGCTATTGCCTTCTTGGCTTTCAATATGCCTAGTTCGCATTCCGTTTCGCTGAGTTTGATGTTGAGGGCCGAGACCACCGCCATAATATCCTGTGCAGTGTTCGCCACTATCGTTGTGTCCGCCTTGTTTAGCTTGTTACACACATGGCTTGTTACCACAGCCATGATCTTATTGAGGTCTGCATGTACTCTCTCGATTAACTCTATTTTTGTAGCTTTCGATAGTGCCGTTTGCGCTTTCTCTGAATCCTGGGGTCCGAGCTCCTCGATGTGCTTATCCGTTGGCGCGCTGAGGATACCAGCTATAGGGGGAGCGGCTCGGGGGATAATAGTTGGTTTGCACATGCGGGCCTCGGTTCTTAGTCGCTGCGGTATGCATCCGGTCTCTTCTGGCAACTGCAAAGGTCTCTTCTCAACGAACGAAGAAGACCTCGTTCTGAAGGCCTCCAGAGCGTCGGGTGGTGTCCGCGCGATTGAGGTCCGCGGCGCGAATGGGGATCCGAAGTCCTCCTCTTCGTCCATACTGTCCGCCGACAGTCAGACGGGCGCTCCTATATATATAGGGGGTATAGGTGCACCTTGGGTGACACCAACAAAAACCGCTCAAGAAACGCTTCGAAAACGCTGTGCGGTGTGGGACGGTTCGTACCGTGTGGTACAGGCCTACACCTGTCAGCTGTCAACTGACAGTGTCAAATGTCAAATGTCACTTGTCACTTAAGCCACGTGCTCACCGTGCGGTTTGCACATGCTGCCTATACTAGCCTAAAACTAAACTAATCTAACTATATTTATGCACAGATGTAAAAATACAGGTTCAAAATAATAAAAATATAAATCCTAAACTAAACTAAGTACTAATATTAGCCTAAATACTATACTAGCACGAAAGACCTAACCTAAACTAATCCAAATGGGAACTAAACTAGACTTACCTACTCTAAAAGCGTCCAATTCGCACACACAGTTTTAAAACACAAAAACAAAAGTATATATAATTATATATAATTATGCAGTGCGGTTAGTGTCCGCTTTGAGTATAGACGTGTATTCTGTGTTGTACTAATGTCAAATACATAAAAAGCTTACTTAATTCATTTATATTTTGAAACATTTAATTTAGTTAACAAGTACTTTATCCACAAAAACTAAATTACTACAAATTTTACGGAGTAATACGAAAAAGGGTTGAATGAGTTGACAAGTTTTGAAATATAAATCGATTGCACGTTGCATCGTCAGTGAAGAGTGTTGTAGTGTGAGTGTATAAATGAACTTCATATAAAAAAACTGGCTCTGTTAGTTCAAACTCAATATCAGTAGCAAGTTATGTGCAATTTTCGCCGCTGTACTTAAATCAATTACAGCGCAGTGGCTCCGCTGATATAAACAACGCGGCTGACCTGGGTTCGAATCTGACTAAACCCAAAAATTTTTAAGATTTTATTTTCGACTTAAAATTGAACTTGCACTTTGCACATCTCCAAGACAAATATGGATTTCGCTTGCTGTAAAAATAATACACCTGAAGTTGGTGATCCGTTAGTATGTACATCATGTGATCGCGAATTTCACACTGCTTGTGTTCTACCTAATACTACTGGTTCCATGAATCTCGACGATAGAAAACAATTCTGGCGTTGTCCGTCGTGTTCGAACAATTCACCAAAGAATAATAACGACGATACACCGCTGCGAAATATAACTAAGCGACCGACGAAGCAGAAAATCACGAAGACAAGTGCATTATCTTTAAATGACACCGTCGACACTAGTTCAAGGGTCTCTCTGGTAGAAACATCAAACAATGAGCTCCGGCAAATTGTTAGATCTGAAATTAAGAATGCCTTTAGAGACTTTCAAAAAATTCTTGAGGATGTCAAGACCGAAATAGCCACAGTTCAAAAATCACTTCAATTTATCAGTGAAAATTATGATAAAGTATTAACAAGGATGGATGCGGTGGAAAGTAAACTAAGATATTATGATACAGTTAAAACAGATCTTAAAAATGTCAATAATTCGGTAGCTTTAATTCAGTCTGATATAAACAAAAAAGAGCAATGGGCGCGTCGGTCAAATATTGAGGTTATTGGAGTCCCAGAGACGAACAATGAAAACTTAATGGATTTCGTAAAAAAGCTATCTGAACTCATCAACTATGAAGCTTGTATTAAGAATGATGTTGATTTCGTGACACGTGTAACACCTAAATCCAATAACGCTAAGAAACCCAGACCAATAGTTATACGATTTCTCTCTCGCTACAAAAAAGATGACTTCTTGGCTAAACTGCGAAACAAAAAACTATTAAAAGCATCAGATCTTGGTTATGGAGGTAATAGCATAAATATTTATTTTAATGACCACCTAACTAGTGTAAATAAAATGCTATTACGTAAAACAAAAGACATAGCGCGCGACAGAAACTACAAGTATGTATGGGTTAAGCATTGTTCAATCATGCTCAGGAAAAATGACACAAGTCCAGTCATACATATCAATTCGGAGAATGATTTTAAAAAATTGTAATAAGGGAAAGAAAAATTAACTCTTTAATTTTTGTTTTTGGCTTGCATGTTAACAAAAAAAAATTGTTACTAATTGAATACATTATTTTTTCTTTATATAATACTAGCGGCCCATCCCGGCTTCGCGCGGGTGGAATATTATTTTTAAAAATATATTGGCCCTCCCGCATTTCGGTGCCCCCTCTCTTGCCGCTTTACTCGCTGCGCTGCGTCGCTATACTGGCCCGTCGCGTCGGCGTGTATTTTTTGTTTATATTGATATTTTTAATTTCGTAATATCTTTTGAATGGAAAGTCCGATTTTAATAATTCAAAAAGTAATTTACAGGTATTGAAATAGTCTTGAATACGAAATAATTTATTTGGATAAGGATTAATACAAAGTTATAGAAAACATGGTCTGATTTTGATAGGCATTTTTATCAACTTTTTAAATGTAAAAAAGTAGTTATAGTGACGTAACTATAATAGTTGGACATATGGTCTCGCGGACTTTTTTGTAGATATTGATACGTTCTATAATATTGTAGAACATTTTTTTGTTCTATCATCAATACTTTTTGCAGCGCATGCGATGAAAGATATTTTATGGCTAATTTTTTGGCACCTTGGGTTGGTTTTCGTGAGATTTCCTAAGGATCTCTAATTTTTTCTTGTAATAAATATAGCCTATGTTACTCAGGGATAATGTAGCTTTCTAATGGTGAAAGAATTTTTGAAATCGGTCCAGTAGTTTTTATGTTTATTCGTTACATACAAAAATACAAAAATACAAAAATACAAATCTTTCCTCTTTATAATATTAGTATAGATATAGATTTACTGTATTCAATATTTCACTATTGCAAACGTGTGTGAGTATATTACACTTCTAAATTCAGTTATTATTGTTTTTATATTGTGTTCGAATTGGAGGGATATGAAACAATCGTATTATTTTGATTTCATAGTTAATAATTTGACAATTTATTCATTGTCTTATGTTTTGTGTGGTATTGGGTTATTGTTATTGGGTTTTATCAAAAACACTGGATATTTATTTCTGTTAAATGATTTATGTTTCGTAGAATTTCTTCATATCAATGGGTACTAACATAGAATTATATTATCAAAACGTTCGTGGTATACGTACAAAGACAATTAAGTTTTACTCAAATATTTTGAACTCTGACTTTGATATTATTTGCCTAACTGAGACGTGGCTATTGCCAAGCATCTATGATGCTGAAATTTTTGATTCTCGGTATTCAGTTTACAGGTGTGATCGGGATTACGAATCTCGAGAGGATGGAATGGGAGGTGGCGTTCTAATTGCCATTCGAAAAGGTACTGTAGTTAAGGACATAAATATAAAGTCATCAAATAATGAAATTTCCTGTGATGTGATCTCTCTTTGCATTCAAATAAATATAAAAAACAAATTGTGTAACTGTAGAATTTACTGCTGTTACTTTCCTCAATGTAAATCCCATTATGATGATCAGGTTAACTTCTTCGAAGAAATTTCGGGAGCTATGATTTTACATCCTAATGATGTATTTCTAATATTAGGAGATTTTAATATTCCTCTGGCAAACTGGACACTTTCTCCAGATCTCTCATCAGCTCTTCTACAAAACCACCATAACTCTCAAATGTTTGTTGATTTGTTGTCTTCTTTTATGTCTTTTAATGATAATTTAAAACAGTACAACTTAGTACCAAATGTCAATGATCGACAATTGGATTTAGTATTTAGTAATTCATCCTGTACCGTGGTTCATTCCGATGCACCATTAGTTACAGAGGATTTAAACCACCCAGCTTTAAATATAATTATAAACGATTTAGGTATTAACTATCTTAAAAACGCACCTCGAACAGTTAAACTTTTTCATAAAGCCAACTACGATCTAATAAATGAAGAGCTGTTAAAAATTAATTGGCAAGAATGCTTCAAAGATTGTAATATAGATAAAGCAGTAGAAATTTTTTACGACATCTTAAATAGTATTATTGAAACTCACGTGCCTACCAAAATTTTTAAAGACTCTCATAAATTTCCAATCTGGGTTACTCCAGCACTCAAAAAAATTACAAAAGAGAAACTAAAGTATCATAAAAAATGGAAAATATTTAAGAATTACGATGATTACAGTGTCTTTAGCTTTCTTAGACGTAAAGAGAAACGCATCAAGTCTGAATGTTACGCAAATTATATTGACAATGCAGAGAGAAGGCTACTTGAAAACTCTAAATACTTTTGGTGTTTTGTGAAATCAAAAAAACAAGGCAATGAATTACCAGAAAGTATGTTCTTAGATAAAATGTCGGCTGATGATGGGCAGAAGATTAGCGATTTATTTAATAATTACTTTTACTCTTCCTTTGAACATAATACGGCTGGTACATCTGCCGGATGCGACTTAGTAAATTCTAACAATAATCATCATAACAACTTGTCTTCTGTTGATATACCTGTTTCTGTTATTAGCAAATATCTGGAATCTCTAAATATTAAAAAAGGAATGGGCCCTGATGGTGTACCACCACTTTTTCTAAAAAATTGTTGCCAGTCAATTTCAATACCTCTATATCTATTGTTTTCTTTGTCTTTGAGTACCTGTACTATGCCCTATTTTTGGAAAAAGTCTTTTCCAAAAATAGGGCATAGTTACACACCTATATATAAAAATGGAAATCGACATGACATAAAAAACTATCGGCCGATATCTAAACTGAGCGTTATTCCTAAACTTTTTGAACATATTATCTATGATAAAATATATCCAATTATACGTCCGTTAATTATAGATGAACAGCACGGGTTTATCAGCAGAAGATCCACAGAAACAAATCTCTGTGAATTTACTAATATCATATTAAATGCAATGGATGATGGGCATCAGGTGGATGTCGTGTACACCGACTATTCCAAGGCATTCGATAAGATTTCACATAACATACTCCTAACAAAACTACGGTATATCGGTGTACACGGTGATCTACTTCGGTGGATAGAATCCTACTTAAAAAACAGAAGTCAAGCAGTAACTATAAAAGGATACTGTTCTTCCTTTATTCCCGTGCCATCTGGAGTCCCGCAAGGTTCCCATCTTGGGCCTTTATTATTCAATATTTATATTAATGATATTAAGCATGTTTTCAAATACTCTAAATTTCTCTTATTTGCCGATGATAACAAGATCTTTAAGATTATTAATGATGTTAATGATAGTAAAGATTTACAAAGGGATCTGGATTCTTTATGTGACTATTGTGATAAGAATGTTCTATACTTAAATATAAAAAAATGTAACATTATTTCTTTTAGTCGCAAAAGGGAACCAATCTGCTTTAGTTATAAGATTAAAAATGAGGATATTAATAGGGTTACAACAGTCAGAGATTTAGGAATATATTTAGACTCAAAGTTGCTGCTAGATGAGCACATAAATTATATATCTTCAAAAGCATATCGTATGTTGGGATTCGTGCTTAGGATTTCCGGAGAGTTTAAGCATATAACCACGTTCATACTTTTATATCAATCACTTGTTAGGTCTATTTTAGAATACGCCTCTACTGTCTGGAATCCCCAGTACAAGATCTATACTGATAAAATTAATAGAATACAGAAAAAGTTCATAAAGCACTGTAAATTTAAATTTCCTGAAAAACAAAATATACTTAAAGGTATTGTTTCATGTCATAATCGATGTATAGAACGTGATCAAACTTTGCTTTACAAAATTGTACGCTGTAATGTGGACTCATCTTATCTTCTATCTCAACTTAATTTTAAGTGTCCCCGATTAAGTTCCAGATATACACCTACATTTTACATCAGATCTACAAAAACTAAATATGCACGGAACAGTTTCATTAATACATGTTGTATACAATATAACAACTTATTTAGTGAACTAGATTTGTTTCATCTCCCTCTACGCGAATTTAAAAATTCTGTAAAAAATATTTTGCATGATTAATTGACGCGATTAACATTACGGTATTCATTTTCGTTTGTAATATAATTATTCAAATGATTTAAATGTAATCTGCATGCACCTCGTTATTTTTGTAAATTAATTTTTACAAAATGAATTTCTATGATTTCGTTTATTATCTATTTTAATTTTATTATTTTTTTTTTTCTTTGTATGTTATTATTAAACACGTCTTTACTCATTGTTAGCTTAACAGTTTATATATAATTTAAATCATTGGAAACTGCTTTGGTTTAAGAGTTAAATTATGTTTGTTACCTATATTACTATATATGTACTGTTTGTTTCCACAAAAGCTAATAAATAAATAAATAATAACATCTAGGTAACCTAATTAGATTACCTAGAGAACTATATTATAATTTATATATTTTAATAGCTCTGAAACACGTGCGCACGTCCGTTCGCTACGGCGGTCGCAGCGCAAGTAGCAATACAGTAGATAGGGACATTCCCTCCACCTTCCCATGGTCTTACCTGCCTCTCGGCATACAGACCTAATCACGGGAGCTGCGCGCGTTACTTGCGTGGGCTCTTTCGCGCGCACAGTTTCTTGACTCCCTACAAATTTTTATAGCGTCCCAGCCTTTCTCCCTTTCCGGGCAGGCTACTACTCTAGCATTTCGTTCACCCCAAATGGGGCTCGACAACACAGAACGTCACTCAGCGTCGGCCTGTACGATGTACACTACGGTTCTTGTTCCTCGAATTGTCTCCGCTTGGTGTCCCAAAAGTGCGCAAACTAGCGTAGTGCAGCGAAATTCTCTCCACTCGATACCAGATCCGCGTGGAAGATTGGGCCAATCTCCGCTCTCACCAAAGAGTCAAGCATCTCCGATCTCTCGTCCGCATACAGACTACATTCCCAGAGAACGTGATCTCGGCTTTCAGATTCCTCTCCGCAGGGGCATTCCGATATGTCGCAAAGTCTTAGCTTGTGTAGGCGCAGTCTGAAACATCCGTGTCCGGTGAGAATCTGTGAAACTACATAATCCGGTTCTATCCAATGTGATTTCAGCCTCACGTCTACATCTGGGAAGAAGCTGTACAAATCGCGTCCGTTCTCACTGGCGTTCCACCGTTCCTGCCATTGGGCAACGATATCAGCTCTGACTGTCGATTTGAGTTTCCGGAGCTCCCTGGGGGCCAACTGGCTTCGCTCCTGGGCGATCCTTCCCGCACGACAGACCTCCAGATCGGCAGGGAGAACCCCCGCAAGCACAGGTAACGCTGCGGAGCTGCACGTCCTGTAGGCCTTCGTTAGTAATATGAGCGCCGGTCTTTGCGTTTGTAATAACGTTCGTTTGACCACGAAGTTGGATGAGCGTCGGAACCAAACTGCAGCAGCGTAAGTAATGGACGCCACGTACGTACCTGCGTACAGTACGCGGAGAGCCCGGTATCTGACGCCCCACCTGGTCGCAGAAATTCGCGACATTTTGCCGAAGCAGTTGGAGGCTTTCTCACCCATAGTACGAGCATGCGGCAGAAAGGTCCTTGCATCGTCCAGAGTGACACCGAGTAACGCAGCCTGATATACACTCTTGATTGGCGCGCCTTCAAGCCTGATAGTCGGACCTCGCTGAAATTTACGATTGCGAGCCCCCAACCCGGCTATTTCCTCCAGTATGACGCCGGCTTTCCTTTCGATGTCAGCTCGTGAATTCGCCTCAATCGAAACCGTGATGTCGTCAGCGTACGCGATCAAATGCACTCCTTCGGGTCTCGGCAGCAGCAGGAGATCGTTCAGGAGCAGGTTCCACAAGGTCGGCCCCAACACCGACCCCTGTGGACATCCCATGGTGCAGGTCTTAGTACACGATTGATCCCCTACGTAAAAGGTCACTAATCGGTTGGTAAAGTAACTGGCCAAGATCCGGTAAAGGTTCGGCGGAGATCCGCCTTGCTTCACCTTCAAAAGAATCATTGGCCACTACGCGTTGTCGAATGCGCCAGAAATGTCCAAAAGGATCAGCTGCACGTACGGAGCTGAACTGGTTTGAGTAATCTCATTTAAACGGGTCAGCGCAGTAAGAGTAGAACGACCGCTTGTAAAACCGTGTTGAGCATCCGAAATGTTACGATACAAACAAGGAGCACAGGAAACTATAACGCGTTCCAATACTTTTCCTAAAACAGGAAGCAAGGTAATCGGTCTATACGCCTTCGGGTCGCTTAGTGGTTTACCGTTGCCCTTTGGCAAGACAACGAGTCTGCCTTTCTTCCAAAGATCAGGAAATACTCCCTCCATGATGCACTTCGTCAGCATGAGCCACATCTCGTCTGAGGTAGCCTTCCACGCCCACTTCACAATCAGTGCCGTGATACCGTCCGCTCCTGGGGCCGTGCTGGGTAGCGACCGCACGATCTTCTCAACCGTCTTCTTGTCCGGCGCCGCCATTTCGCACCCGGAAGGCGCGAAGGCAGCTGCTACGCGCACCGTTCTATGGTATTCGGTATCACTTCCTGGCAGGTCGTCCGGGTACAGCGTCCGGAGAAGGCACGACATGGTCTCCTCGGTGGACTCTGAGTGGTTTTCCATAAGTTTGACCCCATTGATGATGTTCTATGGGGGTCGAACACGTCCACAAGCCGTACGGGTCATCGTTTCCTGATTCAGCAATCTGCCGGTTGAAGTCCAACTCTGCTTGCTTCATGGCGCGCTTGTATTCGAGTCGAAGTAAACGAAGCTTGTCATGAAGCCGTTCCGTCATTCAAATCAATCAAATCAAAATTATTTATTTCAATTAGACTTTTTTGAAAAGTACTTTTGAAACGTCAAAAATTTGTCGGTCAGTTAGTTTGTCTGAAGCTACCACCAGCTCGGAAAGCAGTTTTCTGTTGAGAAGAGCCGGCCAGAAACTCAACAGTCGCTCTTTTCAAAAAGCCATGTTTACATAGTCTGTTATACAAATCATTTAACTTGAGAGTCAACGTCACTTAGATTCCAAGCATTCTCATCATTTAAGTAATCCTGTACATTATAGTATGCTTTATATATTAATGACTTCTTGATACGAGTTTTAAATTGTTGAAGTGGCAAGTCTAATATAGGCTGTGGAATCTTATTATAGATGCGAACACCAAGCCCCATGAAGCTATTACTCACTTTGTGGAGACGATAGTAAGGCGTTACAAGTTTATTTCTGTTTCTAGTATTAACATTATGTTTGTCACTGTGTTTTGAATACAAATGAATATTCTGGTAAATGAACAAAATATTACAATATATGTATTGAGATGGGACTGTAAGAACGTCTATTTTTTTATATACATCTCTAAGGGAATCCCGCGCTCTTAAGTTATAAATGGCCCGAACAGCTCTCTTTTGAAGAATAAAAATGGATTCAATGTCCGCGGCCCCACCCCACAGTAAAATGCCATAAGACATAATACTGTGAAAGTAACTGAAGTAAACTAGCCTAGCAGTATTGATATCAGTCATTTGTCTGACTTTCCTTACTGCGTAGGCAGCTGAGCTGAGTCTTCCCGCTAGAGATGATAGATGGGGGTTCCACTGGAGTTTTGAATCTAAAGTTATACCCAGAAATACCGTCGAGTCCGCCACATCTAAAATTTCATTATTTAAACGTAGGTTAAATTTTTGTTTTTTAACATTAGGTAAAGCAAACTCAACGCATTTAGTTTTTTTAGCATTAAGATTAATTATTAATTATTTACCGTAAACCATTGAAGAACCTGCGATAATGCACTGTTTACATCGTCATAATTATGTTTATTTCTGTTTACTTTAAATATAAGAGATGTATCATCAGCAAAAACTACAATATCACACAAGTTCCTCACATAGTATGGCAGATCATTAATATAAATGAAAAAATAAAAACGGGCCTAAAATGGATCCCTGTGGAACGCCCATTTGTAGCAAAGATCCAGAAGATTTTACACCATTAATAGTAATCCTCTGGACTCTTTGATTTAGGTATGAGGCAATTAGATCCAGAGAAACACCACATATACCGTAATAATTAAGTTTTTTTAAAAGTGTTTCATGTTGAACACAATCAAAGGCCTTGGACAAATCGCAAAATACACCAATCGCATTTTGTGATTTCTCCCATGCTTCATAAATATGCTTAAGAAGAGCAACTCCGGCATCTGTTGTTGACCTACCCCTAGTAAAACCATACTGTTCACTATGAAATAGTTTATTTTCATTAAAATATTCTAAAAGTTGGTTTAAAATAATCTTTTCAAAGACTTTACTCAGTGATGGTAATATAGAGATTGGTCTATAGTTACCGGGATCTTTCCTGTTTCCATTTTTAAATAGAGGTATTATTTTACTGTGCTTCATTAAGTCCGGAAACTTTCCTGTATCGACACATTTATTAAAAATATCAGCTAGATGTGGGGCAATATTATTGATTATTGTATTTAATATTTTTACTGAGATGTCCCATAAATCACCAGTTTTTTTTATATTAAGTGTCCTGAAATTCTTAATAATATCAAATGAAGTAATATGTTTAAACTCAAAGTAATTAGCATAGCCTGGGAGTTTATTTTTAAGTAGAGAAATAGCATCTAAGGGCGATGATTTTAATGCAGATGTTACTTTGATAGGTATATCAGTAAAGAATTTTTCAAACGTGCTTGCCACTTCTTCTTCCGAATTAATTAATATATTATCAACATTTAATTTAATTGGTTCGTTTTCTATTTTAGATCTTCCAGTTATGCTATTAATAATATCCCAGGTAGCCTTTATTTTATCGTCTGAGTTAAGTATTTTGTTTCTAATATAAATTGCCTTTGCCTGGATGCAAACACTTTTAAAGATCTTAGAATAACACCTAACGCGTTCTAAAAATACTGGATCCCGATTATATTGCCTCATACCATATAATTCATATAATTTATCTCTACTTCTAAATATACCTATGGTAGCCCAGTCACTAAATTTCAGTTTTGAATTTTTACTAAAAGTTTTTATTTTAAATGTGTTATTAAATTCATTTAAAATCATAGTAAATAAATTATTATATAGCGTATCTGGGTCCTTATAAATCAAACACAAACTAGAAATTTTTTGTACTACCTTATCCTTAAACAAGTTAATTTTATTATTCGACTTTGGTCTACATGAAATCTTATTTGAATTTTTAATTTCTTGGTCTACTAACGTGAATTTCTGTCCATAATGATCCGAAGTTAGGTTTTTCATTATTATAGTTTCAAACACTTCACAGTCACAAAACACATTGTCTATACACGTTGCAAAATTATCACCAACATGAGTCGGCTCAGAGAATAAGTTTAATAAATTATATGATTTAAATAAATTTAACAGCCGACGACTGAAAGTTGTGTCTATCAATATATCTATATTAAAGTCTCCACACACGATTATAGATTTATTTTTAATGCAAATACGTTTAAGTACGTCATCAATAGTGGACTCAAAAGTTTCAAAATCACTATTGGGGGGGCGGTACACGCATACTATAATGTAACGTTGAAACTCTACACAAGAAATCTCAACAATACGCTCGACAGAGAGAGAAACAATATCTTGTCGAGATTTACATACCGTATTGAATATGTCACTACGAACTAATATTAAAGAGCCTCCGCGAATTGTTTTCTCTCTGACGAACGTACTTATTAATTTATAATTATCCATAAGTGACATAATACAATTTTTATTTAACCAGTGTTCAGTGATACAAAATATATGAATATTAAATTTATTAGCTAACAATTCCAGTTCAAGTTCTTTGCCGCCTAAACCTTGCATGTTTTGATGAACTATGTTAATATTTAAACGGTTTTGCTTAGGCTTTGTCTCATTAACTAGTTTAAACTAGTTTGTACAACATTTTTAATGATAACATTATCATTCCTCCAATTCGTCGAGACTGCTGCCATTCACGTCGTGCACGGTTTAGTCTCGGCCTGTAAGAATCCAGTTCTGGAGTCCACCATTCGTACCTTCCATCAGCGTTTCTGCCGCGGCGACCCAGGATTTCCTGGGCCGTCTGATTCAGTATGGCTGAGTACCGTTCGCTGTATCTAGTGGCGGAAAGGCTAGGATGAATCCTGTCCATTCGAGAATGAAGCGTCGAACAAAACTTGGCCCAATCCACTTCACGGGTTCGAAACGGTAGTGGCAGGTGTTCGGTTTGTACACTGGCTGTAGGTTCAACCCTTCCAAAGACTGTCCTGAACGTGATCAGCTGGTGATCGCCGAGACTGGCGCCTTCGTGTACGGTCCATTTACATACGTTAATTCCTCTGGTTGTTAACGTCAGATCGACGTTAGACTTTCCATTTGGTCCGTTGAATGTCGGCGGTTGTCCCGAAGTGTTGTGAAGAAGAAGATCCTTCCCGAGAATGAAACCCTCCGTGTGGTTTCTTCTGTACTCCGCATCCGGTCCTCGTCCAGTATACTGTCTTCTATCGCAGTGCCCCATAGGTGAATGAGCGTTGCTGTCGACTCCTGTCAGGATTGGTTTCCCCGACAGGCGTTGCAATACTGCATCCAGATGAGCTATGTGGCGACCGATGTCCTGACTGTACTGGAAGTACGCCGACACGACGTGTAGACTGGTCTTACCGTATGTAACATGGACCACTGTACAGTACTCATTACTCAGGTTGTGCAAGAGGGTGACTGCTATCGAACGGTTGAGTACTAAGACGCCAGCCTTAGGGTTCGTGCCATACTGCAGAATTCCCGGCCGGCCTTTGTACTGTTCCTGTACAAGGACAAGGTCAAGCCGGTGTGAGCTTGCCACCACTGGTAGTTCTGTTGTGGCTGCTTCAGATCCCTGTAGATTGAGCTGTCCGAACGAAACACTATCGTTGCCTGTATCTGCTATCGATATACAAGGTCTTCGATGCCTGTCAGGCAGTTGGATGCCATCGTGGCGTGGGTTGAAGCTTCCGGCCTCTTGGAGCGCTTGCAGCACCTTCTTGGTGTCGTCCGAGGTTTTAATTTCAGACCCTTCCTTCGGGTATATTATTACCGTCGGACCCTGCTGCGGGACAGGCATAAGCGGCTTTCCCTTCGGCATCTTCAACGCTGTTGCGTAACTGGGTCCTTGGGGTACCATCTGAGCTGGTGCTGGTAGGGTTTCCCGTTTGGCGATCTCCAGTTCTTTGCGGGCCGTCTGCAGAAGGGTCGTACTCATTTGGTGCTCGATGTCCCCCAGTCTCAGGGCAAGCTGCGCTACTAATGCCAGGATGTCCTGGCCATGGGCGGCTATGGTTGTCCTGTCGGCCATGTTCAGTTTATTGGGGCGTTGGCGACGACCCCAACACCCTTCACGACCGCATGGACTGCCTCAATGAGCGCGCACTTGTCCAGAACACCCTTGGGCTCCGTGGTCTCACTGGCTGGAACTGCGGCTGGTGTGACCGGGAGGGGTACGGAAGCGGGCAGCGGGGCAGCAGCAGAGCGGCTCACTGATGCCGATGAGGTTGACGCATAAGCGGGCGTGGGAGATGCTGCTTGGATACCAGCCACTGGTGGGGCATCCTTCTCTCCCACATTCCGTCGCAGAACCTCAAGGACCTCCTCCGGTGACATCAGCAGCCTCTTCAACGATTCCCTTAGGGGTTCCTTGGGGGGTGGCGTTGATGAGGGGCTTCCAACATCGGGTGGTGTACGGGCCAGCGAGAACCGGGATTTGAGGGGGTCCACTTCGATCCCCTCGGCCATCATTTCTTCTAGGGCTTGGAGCTCGCGTTCCTTACGAGCACGTTCCTCCTCCAGGAGTTGTTGGTACCCCTCCTTCTCCATCGTACCTACTTAAGTGGTCCAACTATATTCCGTAATTGTTTGATAGACCACTTCGTAAAACGAAACGCAGCTGTCAAAGTCAAGTGACAGTTACCGACGTCAACGTCAACTGCCAGACGTCAACCGTCAAACGTCATCGCCAACGTCAGCGGCTATCACCACGTGCCTAACCTACGGCGTACACGGCCGACCGCGTGCTCTAACCTCAATACCACGTGCCTAACCTCAAAACCACGTGTTTTGTGATTTTCACGGCAAAACTTTATTTTCACTTAGTGATTATTTAGATAACGATTAAATAGGCTAAAATAGGAACTACTAACCTTGAAAAGTCTAGGGTTTGACGATAAAACGTCCCCCAGAATAACCTTAAGGTGTAGTCCTATTGTTCCCTTATTATCCTCGTTACTGGGCACTAAATCACGATGAAAATAAAGACCTTTTATCCCTAAGGATAATACTTCCACAGTTTAACAAAAATAAACACAGAAAACACCCGTATTCCAAAATTATAAATTTTAAAACACGGAGCGCACTGAGACACGTCCGTTCGACGAACCGACGCAAAGTCTTAGACGAGAGACGCCTAGTAGATAGGGACAACCCACCACCTTCCCATGGGCCCACCAACCTTTGGGCCTTAACCTTGGGTTATATGGGCCGAATCGTCAGGAGACTTGTCGTTACTTACTCAGGGCTCTTTCCCGACAAGCTGCTTGCCTCCTTACAAGTTATTTATTCTTCGTCCTTGTCCCTAGATGCAACTCTCCCCCTTCTGGGGCTTGACTTTACAACCACAGCTCACTTGCGCCGCGCGTGCCGCAGTCTCGCCGCATGTGGTCGCGTTCACGAGCACCGACTGTTCCGCCTCCTGTGCCATTGATGCGCAAACTCCCGTAGCCGTTTGTAGTTAACCTCTGATAAGACGAGGTCCCGGTAGTAAACCGGTCCCTCCTCCAGGCGCACAATTCCTTCCATCATTCTCATTGGAAGGTCATCATACAATGTGCACTCCCACAGCACATGGTGGAGGTCTTCAGATTACGCTCCGCACTCACACCCTCTTTCGCACACCAATCCCAACGAATTAAGCCGCTCGTTAAAGCAGCCGTGCCCTATAAGAATTTGCGAGGTCTCGTGATCTGGGGCCACCCAGGTCGCTTTAACACGGCTCGACACGTCCGGAAAGAATCGATGAAGTGTTTCACCACTTGTTTCACTCGCCCACCGTTCTTCCCAAAGATGCTGGACATGGGCTTCGATCTCCCGCTTATGTTTGCCGAGCTCCAGCTTTTCCGCGGTCAAACGCGCCATCCCTGTCCTTCCAGCCTCCAAATCAGCCGGGAGGACACCCGTCAATACCGCCAACGCCATCCACGGCCATGGATTCAATTCCCGCGCGCGAGTTTGCTTCTATAAGAACAGTTATATCATCCGCATACATGATGACCCCAAGACCCAATGGGTAAGACAACCGAAGCAAGTCATCGAGAAGAATGTTCAATAAGGTCGGTCCCAGCACCGATCCCTGGGGGCATCCCATAGTGGAATATCCACTGGACCTGATCGCCGATGAATAATCCTACACGGCGTCGAGTAAAGTAACTCGACAGCATGCGAAAGATGGTCGAGGGGCAGCCTGCCCTTTTCGCTTTTAGGAGCACCATCGGCCACCAGGCGTTATCGAACGCCCCAGAGATATCGAGGAAGATGGCCTGCACATATTTCGATGAAGAATTGGTTGCCGTGCTGATGACCGTCCGCAGTCCGGTTACGGTCGACCTTCCAGGAGAGAATCCGTGTTGGAATTCGGAGATGCCGCGTTCGAATTTCGGAAATTCGAGTTTGAGTTTGAGTTTTGAGTTTGAGCGGTTTATCATTGCCCTTGGGTAGGACTAATAGGCGTCCATCCTTCCATACCTCCGGGAAAAATCACTCTAAATTTAACACAGAATAAAAATGTCATTAATTCGCACAGGTAATTTAAGTTCATAGACAAAGTGTTGCCTGGTTGTAATAAATATTGCGAGTCGTACACATATTTCCCCCTCTTGAACGCTCGCGTTCAAGACGATTCTTCAGGACTCAACAATGGACAAACACGCTTCAGTATTCGTCTCACGACTCCTCTGGACGTTTGAATGTCTGCCACTCTGTTCACGCCGTCGGATCCGGGATAGAATTTTGTGACCCTACCCATTCGCCAGTGTAGAGGTGCTAGATTGTCTTCGGCAAGGATGACTAGATCACCGATCTTCAGCTTGTCATTATTAGTTCTCCATTTAGAGCGTTGTTGTAACTCGCTGACGTATTCTCGCTGCCAACGCCGCCAAAAATGCTGACGAATCACTTCTATGCGGGCGTAGCGGTCTAGGTTATTGATGTTTCCTTCTTGCATATCAGGTGAGGGAAGTGCAGTCAATGGCCGGCCAATCAGGAAATGTCCTGGGGAAAAAGGAAGAAAATCTTGAGGAGAGGAAGACATAGGCCAGAGAGGACGACTGTTTAAAATAGCCTCAACTTGAGTAAATAATGTACACAGTTCCTCAAAGGTTAACTTCATATGCCCTATCACACGTTTTATGAGATGTTTAGCGGATTTAATGCCTGCTTCGGCAAGTCCAGCGAAGTGAGGAGCGTAGGCAGGAATGAACGTAAATTTAATATTTTCGTCAACGGCAAAAATCAGATATAACGGGGTTATCACGTAGGAATTTAGTGACCTCCTTGGCGGCGGCGACAAAGTTGCGCCCGTTATCGGAACATATTTCTGCTGGCTTTCCTCTACGCGATATAAATCTTCTTAAAGCTAGTAAAAAAACCATCTTTTGAAAGCTCGCTGACGGCTTCTAAGTGCACACATTTGTAAATAGACATAGGTAGCACTTAGATGTTCTAGCTCCGCGACCCTTTTTATTCAATATGAAGAACGGTCCCGCGAAGTCTACACCGACGGTATGAAATGGAAAGGCTGGCATAACACGCTGACGCGGTAAATTTCCTATAATGCGCGTTAGAGTTCGTGCTTGATGACGCCTGTATACGACACAGTTGCGCACGGTGCGTCGCGCTAAATTTCTTCCCCCCACTGGCCAAACAGTTTCGCGTATCGCGAATAGAAGGGTTTGCGGCCCTGCATGCAGTAGGCGCGTATGCTCGTAGCGAAATAATAATTTAGTTAAATTATGTTTACCGTCGTGTATTATAGGATGTTTTTTATTATATTCGTAATCTGTTGAAGCAAGTCGTCCACCTACTCTCATCACCTTATTTTTATCCAAGAATGGACTGAGGGATGAAATATTACATTTAGGGCTTACGTATTGTCCCTTTAAAAGGCAAGAATATTCCTTAGAAAATGATTGCAGTTGACTAAATTTAACTAGAATAATGAATGAATTATTTAATTCTGTAAGTGATAAATTTCCTGTTAATTTGGAATTAGGATTTTTAATATTATAAATAAATCGCAACACATATGCAAAACATCGTTTTAATTTTAGAAATTTAGAGAAATTTTCAAATTGAATAAAATCTGGTTCAATAATTGCTGAACGTGATTTTAATTCTGGTAAATCGTTATCTATATATGTAGTATTAAGGGTAGGCCACTGAGACTCCTGTAATCTTAAAAAGTCGGGCCCACACCACCATAGCTGAGAATTATGAAGTTGAGTGGCATCGACACCTCTTGATATTAGATCTGCTGGGTTTGATTTTGTTGGTACATGACGCCAAGATGAACTAAGCGTATTTTCACAAATGTCGACAACCCTGTTAGCCACAAACATTTTTAATTTATTAGGGATGCTGTTAATCCAGCCTAAAACAACGCTCGAGTCGGTCCAATGCACACAACGATCTACCTGTATTCTAAGAGATTCGAGACATGACTTAGTCAGCTTGGCAGCTAGTTGCGCAGCGCACAGCTCCAGTCGCGGTATGGTAGTGTGTTTCACGGGAGCCACCTTGAACTTTGCACACAAAAGCTGAACGTTAGTGTGCTCAGACACGTCGACCGTTCTTAAATAAATGCAAGCGCCGAGAGCGTTCATAGAAGTGTCGCAAAATGAATGTAATTCTATTTTAATAGGATTAATACACGAAACATATCTTGGTATTTTAATTGATAATAAAATATCGACAGCCGATTAGATTCTCTTCCATTCATTTAATAAATTCTTAGGAATAGGTTCATCCCATTCAAGCTTGAGAATCCATAATTTTGAGTTAGTATTTTCGATAATATAGTAGCCGGAGAAAGTTAACCTAGGGGATCAAAAATCTTAAAAGTTTTAGAAATTATCTCGCGCTTAGTGATTGTTTCACCTAAACTAGCTTACGCTTAAAGCCGCTTGAATAAAAATCACATTGAATTATTGTTTTAATCATGTTATCTGTGCATTCCTCCCCTAATTGATATAAACACCTAGTACTTGAAAAAGGTGCGCTCGCAAAGCCGTAGGTTACTGTATTTAGTTCATAGGTTTTTAGCGGTTGTGATTCGTCTTCTCTCCATAAAATTAACTGTAATTGTCGATCGTCCGGGTGCAGCGACACCTGTCTATACATTTTTTCATTGTCACCGGTAAGAAAGAACCGATATAGACGAAATCTGATTAAAATAAAAGAGAATCTTGTATAGTAGGCCCTATGAGTTGCAAGTCATTAACTGACACGCCAGAGGTCGTCGCAGCCGAAGCGTCAAAGACGACACGCAGTTTAGTGGACTCGCTGTTCTCGCGCATCACCGCGTGATGACATAAGTAATAACTTGAACATAGTCTAGGAGTAAGCAACTCGGAACAATGACCTAAATTTATATATTCCTGAATAAAGGATGTATAGGCTTGTTTTAGTTCAGGTTGTTTTCTAAACCGCTTTTCTAAATTGAAAAATCTTTTCTTTGCGAGACTCAAAGAATCTCCTAAACAATCGACTGAGTCTTTAAGAGGAAGTCTAACACAGAAACGACCCGATGTTAGTCGTGTAGTATGAGCTACAAAATGTTGCCTCTCGGTGTCACTTAGTAGTGACTTTTTTGGTAACATTTCTATGTCCCAAAATCTAGAAATTTGTGTATCTAAAGGATCAACCTCATTGGATGAAAAATTGCAATTGGTTTGCTTAGGATCGCACTTCATATAAATAGGACCAGATATAATCCAGCCGAAATGCGAAATACATAAAAATGGTTTGTTTACGCTTAGAGAGGTGTGCTCCTTGCCTATAATCGACCAAAACACATCGGCACCGAGTAATGCGTCTACCGGCGCTGGATTATAAAAATTAGGATCGGCAAGCTTAACATGCGTAGGTAGATTGCAATGCCTTAAATCAATAAATGATTTAGGAATGTTTCCTGTTAGTTGAGGCATAACAAAACAAGTTAGTGATATGTTGTAATCACTTTGCAAAGAGTGTAATTTAACGACACATCTTTCGTTTATTTGATTGGTTGTCACGTTCCCTATACCTACGACCTTGATGTCAGTCGGTAAGCTAGTTAGTCCTAACATCTGCTTTAAGGATGCAGTGATAAAACTTGTCTGACTCCCGCTATCTAAAAGCGCGCGAATTGTTGCAGTCTTTAAATTGATAGGGTTGACAACATTGATCATGAGTGTTGCAAGCATAACTTGCGTCGTCGGCTCTTTAGAGAAGTTGACGTTTAGTTCGTCTTGAGCAGTCTGTACTTCAGTAGTATTCTTTGATAATTGTTCTGATGCAGATTGATTAATAATTGGTTTATGTAGCAATGTATTATGTCGCTTCCTGCACTCACGACATGGCCCTAAAGTGCAATTTCTAGTTAAATGACCCTTTCTTAAGCAATTTAAACATAATTTTAAGCTTCTATAATTCTAGAATCAGGAGTCTTGGATAAAAAGGAAGGGCAATTATAAATAAAATGATTGCCTTTGCAGTATAAACAACAATATTGTTTATAATTATTGAAATTATTATTATTAGACGGCTGAGTGGTACATGAAAATATACGTTGAAACTTTGCAGTATTTTTTATGTTTGTATTAATGTATCTCGAAATTCAAGCCACCGAAAAGTGGTTCCGTCAAATCTAGAAATTTGAATTAAAGGTAATTTAACACCAAATTGAATATTTATAATGTTTATATAAATAGTCCATTAATGATTCTAATATAATGAAAGTGAACAATCCATACGATGAAGTAGTTTAATGAGAAATATTTCATTGAATTACGATAATGACGAAGCAAAATTTGAACTTGACAGTTATATACTAAGTTATTAGCTATGTTAATGGATAGAATGGATGATTGGATGGTTAAATGGATGAGGTGATAGCTAGGAATTGAGTAGCCGATTGACTATAGGATGAGACACTTATCTCCCTGTTCCTGCGTCGAGCCCGGTGCTGCGGAGCGCTGTGGTGCGAACCGGCGGTGGCTACAAACGGGATTTTCTGGATAGCCAATTCTTCTTTGGGTCGAGTCGTAGGTCGCCAGAATTGAAATGTGTAAAAATAACACTATCTTTTACGTTGAATCGTATATTGAATGCAGGTTACAATTTGCAGCTTACTCAATCCCTTCTAGTATCGTAATGAAATTTGCACAATCACTCTAAATTTAACACAGAATAAAAATGTCATTAATTCGCACAGGTAATTTAAGTTCATAGACAAAGTGTTGCCTGGTTGTAATAAATATTACGAGTCGTAGACAATGACGGTAGGATTCGTCATGCATATTTATGGCGGCAGCATCAAATATTTCTGGCTGCAGATATTAGTGTAAGCTTGCTATTATATATTAATAAGTAAACTAAATAAATATTAGAATAGTGCGTTTAGATGTTTATAATGACCTGTTATTTATACTAAATTTAAATATAATAAAATATAAAGTTATGCTTAAAACGTAGTAAAGGTTTAAATGTTTGAATATTAAGGGATATTGTATTAATAATATGATGTGATCAATTTCATGATACTTATATTAATAAAATAAATATGATTGCAAATCTGTTTACATATTAAGTATTAATAAATAATAATAAGAATTATGATTTATAAAATGTATAAAATAACTCACTGAAATTTATATCATTGAAATGAATATTTAAGTGGAAGGGTTGACTTTTATATTCGACCACCATTGTAGCGACAACGCTCGAGTCGAACGAACGTGTATTCTCTTTGTACTGTTTGAAGGTGAAAATAAAAGTGTAATTCTGAATATTTGGCTTGCTTATTATCCAGAAATCCCTTATCCTGAAGCTAGTTTATAGCTTCAGAAGTGGGATACACGGGAATATTATTATTTTCGTCCTGCGCCCAATGGACATAACGTAAGTACCGTATTTTTATTTTTTTAAATTTTTTTTTTGTTCTCATCTCCCCTTTGTGCCTAATATTGAAAATAATTTAAATAATTAAGTATTTATTACAATGTGATAGGACTGAGACCTGTTTATTTAGTGTATATGATATGTGTAACCTACGTACATATGTGTACCTGTCATAAAATTTAAACGAGTTATTTTGCTACGATATATTCAGCAAGTTTGATCTTGAATACTATGAAAGAGCGAACATTTATTTAAATTTAAGCAGGTATTTTGTTATATAATTTACTAAAGCATATCCTGAAAATATTACCTAAATTGTTCACTCAGATAGTACTGTTATTCATTGTTCTTAAAATTTATAGTTGAAAAAAAAACCTATTTCTACCGTCATCGTGGAAAATATATAGACGCTTTATGTTAACGATTGATATAAACAGTGTACTTTTGTCGCGTACATTTTATACATTTTTTTTTTTTTTACATTAGTAAATAAAAATATCAATAGCATAGAATACAATAATTACGGGATGATTTTATTTGAACTACGGGTATATTCTGTAAAGAAAGGGAGAGGATCAGTAGTGAACTTGTTGTTACTACGCGGTCGTGGTAACCTCCGAGGTCACGTAGTCTAAGGAAGCGGGTTCGATCCCCAGCGGAGTTCTGTTTTGTTTGTTTACCCGATTTGTATAGTAGTAGGGTATTTCTCTATTTTCGCCTTGTCATTCACTACCATGATATCTAGATTTTTCCCCGTGATAGCGACGTTGACCACTGAAATAAAATAGTTTCATCTCTCTTTTCGTGGCTGCTGCTGCTGCAAAATAAAAAGTAGGGTACTTTTCGATATAACAATAAAAACAAAAATGAAAAATATATGAGGGGTATGAGTAGTATCTTGAGTAATGCTTAACACGAAAATATTGATTCCTTATTCAATAATAAATATATAAGAAAATAAAATAAACTTTTACTAAGCCTTCCTCTTCCCCCCGGACCACCGTCAGGTGTAGTTGTGTCTCTAAAGTCCGCTTCATTTATCCAAAAAATAAAAAAGTAATAAAATCTTTTAAAATAATTGCAACGAAAAAATAGGAGATCATAAGTTTCGAAGAGGTGCGGTGCGCCTGGTACTTCGATCGCAAAGCAGTGACTCCCCACCTGAACTACTGAGAGGTGAGACAACACTATTCAGTTTCGCGTAATTACAATTGTCACTATATTGAGTGCGCTTAAGAAACCACGCCCACTTATGCTTCATTAGTGCATGCAACTGCAAGAAGCCACGGCCCTCATTAACCTATAACAAATCGACTCCTGCGCACATTTCATCATTAGGTAAATGTGTTAATTGCCACGCCCCGTCATTAGCAGCTGGAACCAATTGTCGCTTGCGCATAGTTTGCCGTCTGCATAAGTAAGCTCCTTGCAACTACTGTTGCCCTAGTACATCAAGACGACCACTACTATGGATAAATCTCACTCGGATACTGAAATTAACATAGGAGAAGAAAGTTTAACATCCACTCCTCCTAATTTTATGTTCAGACGCTCGAAGCGAGCCAGAAGAGAGGACAGGAGTCCGAAAAAATCAGAGATGGCTAACTTCAAGGACGAGATTTTCAATATGATGAGCAATTCGTTAAAGTCGCAAGAAAATGACATTAAGAAAATTTATGTAACTTTAAAAGACATACAGAAAACAAACCAAGGTATCGAAAACTCAATTGCATTTTTAACAACGCAGAATGAAGAGTTTCGGAGAAAAATTGAATTACTAGAGAATCAGCAAAAAAACGACAGGCAATATATAACAATCTTAGAAAACAAATTGGAGGACATGCAAATGAACATTCGTAAGTCAAATTTCGAAATAAAAAATGTGCCTAAAGTGGATAATGAAACAAAAGAAGATCTCATAGACAGGGTTATATGTCTGTCACAGACGATCAATTGCAATATCACTAAGGCAGATATTAAAGATATCTACAGGGTAAGAAATAAGAAGATGGACAAACCCAATACGCCTATCGTAGTCGAGACCAACTCAACTATAATTAAAACAGATGTTCTAAAAATGGCAAAATCATTTAATCAAAAGCACAAAACTAAGCTCTGTGCGAAACATCTAGGAATGACCACCCATGTAGACACCCCAATTTTTCTGGCAGAACAACTTACGGTTAAAGGCGCTCGCCTGCACTTTCTAGCACGAGACCTAGCAAAGACGAAGACATATATGTTTTGTTGGACTGCATATGGGAAAGTATATGTGAGAAAAGACGAAAAATCGCCAATCATATTAATTACTAGTGAGTCACAGATACAAAAACTACTTCAGTCAAATAAGTGACTACATCTGGTTCAATTTAAATTTAATTACTTACGAAATATTGCATATTATAGTAAAAATAGCACTATATGTGATTATAAGTGCATAATTAGTAATAAATTGATTAATTTTGTTATTAAGACTAAAATAATTATCCTAACGTATAAATCCAATAAAACAAAACCTTACATAGTATATATCCTAAAAACATATACATTTGCACAATGGTCATTAACTAACACTTTACACAAATACACACAAATTTACCAAACAATTTATATTTATTACAAAGACTTAAATCTTATGTTAAACAATATAATTTCATTAAATGTACGTAAAAAACTTTCACTCTTAACTTATATATTTTGTTTAATCACTCAAACAAACACATATGTGGGAGATATACTTTTTAAATCAATTGATTGTGTAATTATTAAATTATATTTATTAGTATATAAAAAAACAACTCTTGTATACGATAAAATAATATATAAATATTTTATTAGTCTTCCTAAAGTTATAAGACATTCTATAATACGATTCTATTCGCTACAACTAAATGAAATATGTATTATGTATTCACACAATGATTTCTTAGGAAAGAATATAATTTTTTTTTTTTAACTTTCTCTTAATGGCGAGTATTCATAACAGATTGCACGAGATAGACAACATTGAGTTGGCTCATACATTTGAGTGTGACCCAATTAACCTTAAGAACGTAATACAAGTACAAAAAAACGACTTTACCATGATCTCACAAAACATAAGGAGTATTTATTGTAATTTTGACGACTTCATGACAACTATTTCGAGTATGAACTTTGATCCTGACCTAATAATACTAACAGAATGTAGGCTTAGTTTGCATAAACCCATTCCGCATTTAAACAACTATCGGTCGCATATCACATTTAACCAATTAAATCAAAACGATGGGGTAGTAGTATATGCGAAAGAATCTCTCCACGTTAAAGTAGAAGAAATAATACTTTCGCAAGCTACGTGCTTAAAGGTCGAAATATTTAACAACGTCATTATGTGCATATACCGGTCCCCATCAAACACTAATGCATCAATATTTATAGACTCTCTAAACGATTACCTACAAAATCTTAAATCAAATAAAAATATAATCATAACAGGAGATCTAAATATAAACATTAAATGTAATCCCTCTGAACAGTTATATGAATATAAAAATAGAACCCATTACCTAAACACGTTGTCTGCTTATGGTATTCTCCCTGGACATGTTATACCAACAAGGGGAAAGAACAGCCTAGACCATATTATGTTAAAACTGGATAAAAATAAATTTTTGGCTAAAATAGCAATTCTACAGACTTCCACCACTGATCACTTTACGACTTTATTGTGCTTAAGTAAAACAAAGGGAAATTATACAGCAAATAAAACAAGAACTAAAATAGACTACGAAAAAGCAACACAATTCTTACGAAATAATAACTTAAACGAACTGCTTCTCTACAAAGACCCCAACAAAATTATAAATCTTCTTATAATTAAATTAAATGATTCTATCAAAGCCGGTACTTACACTGTATCGATTCCTAAAAATAAACGCGTTCTTAAGCCGTGGATTACCCCCGGCCTTCTTCGCTGTATTCGACACCGTAACAAACTTCAACTAAAGCTCAAAACAGAAAGTAACGATCTTAATAAAATTATATACACACGATACCGAAATCATTGTAATAAAATCTTAAAAAAACTAAAAAATAAATATGAAAGAGAACTTATAACTAAATCTACATCTAATAATAAAATGCTCTGGAACAATATTAAAAATATAACAAATACTAAAAAAAACAATAGACTAAATTCCGAATTGATGAACATATCTCCTACGCCCTTAGAATCAGCTAATAAGATCAATAAGTTCTTTGCCAATATTGGCAAAAACTTAGCTCAAAGCATAAAATATAGTGACAAAAATTACATCAACAATATACCATCACAGTTACAGTCCTTTGTGTTATTTGATACTAATCCAAATGAAGTAAGCAACATAATTCGTACTTTAAAATCTGACAGTGCTCCAGGATTCGACAATATACCTCCAATTTTTATTAAACATGCTCATGATGATATCGTCCCAATAATAACCTACCTTTGCAACCTTTGTTTTCAAAAAGGGATATTTCCAGCTCCCCTCAAGAAAGCTATTATTACACCTGTCTATAAGGATGGCGAGAAAGACAATGTCAGTAACTATAGGCCTATTTCTGTTCTACCGGTAATATCAAAAATCGTTGAAAAATTAGTTAATACCAGATTAATTAAGTATTTAGAAAAATTTAATATTCTTACAAACTCTCAATATGGTTTTAGAAAAGGTGTAGGAACGGAGGACGCAGTAACTGAGCTGAGTACTCATGTCACTGGTATGCTAGATAAGGGAAGTAAATGTCTAACCGTATTCCTTGATTTAAAGAAGGCCTTTGACACCGTTTCTTTCCCCATCCTTATAGCCAAACTTGAAAAAATTGGAATAAGAGGCACCCAACTATCCTTTTTTAAAGACTACCTGTCAGACAGAAGACAAATGGTCAAATTAGATAATTATGTTAGTGAGGAAGTCCCAGTTACCTACGGAGTTCCTCAAGGAAGTGTATTGGGACCGACTCTCTTCCTTATATACTTAAATGATCTTGGTAAACTAAAACTAAAAAACGCAAAAATTGTATCGTACGCTGATGACACAGCAATCATATTTAATGGATCTTCATGGGATACATTAAAGGAAACGACTGAAGAAGGATTAATACAAGTAGCCAAATGGTTAAAAAATAATAAATTAACTTTAAACACAAAAAAAACTAATTACATATGCTTTAGTATTTACAATAATTCCCAACCAAACCGTAACTTCAACTTAAAGATTCATGCATGTAAAAATGTTATAACTGGGTGTAACTGCCCAAGTATAAACAAAGTAACACAAACAAAATACCTTGGAGTAGTGTTAGACCAAAACTTATCCTGGCATCCCCAAATCACGCAAGTATCAAATCGAATTAGAAAGATGATCTGGATATTTAAAATTTTAAGAAACGTTGTCCCCTGTAGAGAAAAACCTAATTCGTTAAACCTTTTAAATATCATCTACGTCAGTCTTGTACAGTCTGTCATAACCTACGGCATTACTATTTGGGGTGGTGCGCCTAAATCCCGATTTATGGAAATAGAAAGGGCACAAAGAGCATTAATAAAGGTTATGTATTCCAAAAATTTTAGATATCCCACAGATAAATTGTATAGTGAAAGTGACCTATTGTCAGTAAGAAAGCTGTATGTTCTCCAGATCATATTAAAGACTCATAGAACCTGTAAAATAATTAAAAACATAGGAATAAAAAGAAGAAACCCTCACATTCTCACTGTCTCAGCTACAAAAACGGTATTTGCCACTACTCAATATAAGAACCGATCAGCTACAATATACAATAAAATAAATAAACAAATTAAAATACATAATAAAAATCTAAAAGAGTGTAAAGATGAAGTGATTAAATGGATTAAACCTTTAACATTACAAGAAGTTGAGTCACTCCTCGAACTGCCCTTAATATAATATGAACTTGAAACTTACACCAACTAAATTTATGCACACTTATACACAGATGTATTTACTTTCACACATACATACCCAACAGACACGTGAACGCACATTCACACACACACACACACACACACACACACACGCGCACACACACACACACAGACACACACATACACACACGCACACACACGCACACACACACACACACACACACACACGCACACACACACACACGCACACACACACACACGCACGCACAAATAGGATAAATATTTTACGTTTTGTCAAGCTTAGCGTCGTTCAAATAATTTAGTTCACTATTTATCTGTAAATTCTTATTACTTAATGTTAAACTTAGATATGGAAGAGCGTTGGCTTCTGTCACAGGTGTTTAAGCCTAAAAGAAGTCAACAACAATTAGTTAAGGAAAACTGTAAATTTAAAGGAAAATAAATAAATTATTATTATTATTATTACTAAGCTGTTATTTTGTCAGTTTCAGTCATGGAGCGAAATAGTGAAAACCGAGACGCAGCCTATGATAGGTACAGTGCAGACCCAGGTGCACCCATGTTAGAGGGTCAGGGTCAGGAAGCGCTGGACCTAAGGCGAGGGACACGTAGTTGGCCAGGAGTGCCCATGTTCGAGGGTCAGGCTAGAGCGGGAGAACCCATGTTTGAGGGTCAGCTTAGATCGCATGTACCCAGGTTCGAGGGTCAGGTTAGGTCAATAGGACCCAGGTTTGAGGGTCAGGCTATATCAAGTGTACCCAGGTTTGAGGGTCAGGATAGATTAGAGAGAAGATATCATTCGGAACGACCAAGGACGTCGCGGGTGCGCGACGTCGAGGTCAACCATTATAATGAATATGACGGAAGACGTCGTGAGCAACAAAATTCACAACGATTTCGGGGAAGAACTCTTCGTACGCCAGTGCGAGGAACACGAGACCGTTCGTTTAGCGGTGACAATTTAGAACACGAATGCGTGAACCGTGTTAGTAAACGATGTCACCCAGACCATTATGAAATAGATGAGTTGCAAGCTTCTACTTCTAAACAAAGTAAATTAAATAATAACTGTAGCGATAATGGTACTTTAAATAAGTTCCTTTCAATTTTGCAATTAGCCAAGAGTTCAGATAAGCCCAAACTAGCTTTTAATACTAACATTATTCCTGATTTTGATCCTATGTTAAAGGAGCAAACTATATTAACTTGGCTTACAAAGGTTGAAGAATGTGCTCAAATTTACGGTTGGGAGGATAAGGAAATAATCCACTATGCCCTTCCGAAGTTGACTGGGGTAGCTAAATCTTGGTACCAAAGTTTACCTACTATGTTGTTTTCGTGGACTGAATGGAAGAATAAATTAATTGAGTCATTTCCTGTTCGTGAAGACTACGCTGAGCTGTTGACTGAGATGCTAGCTAAACGTGTTAAATACGGAGAATCACTGGAACTCTATTACTATGCGAAAATAAGCTTGTTGAATAGATGTAAAATTTATGGACGCCAGGCTGTAGATTGTTTATTGCATGGTGTTGACGATAGAGCCATAAAGGTTGGGGCGCAAGCCGCACAGTTCTCCGAACCTGAGAAAGTTCTGAAATATTTTAGGAATGTAAAAGTAGGACAAAGCCGTGAAAACCGTGAGTCCAGATTTCGGAATGAACGTAGAAACTTCACAAAACCCGACAATGTGAGAGCCGAAACTAAATTGACGTGCTTCAATTGTGACGAGCAGGGACACCCGAGCTTCAGATGTACAAAGCCCACTGCCAAGTGCTCCACGTGCAATAGATCAGGACATATGACAATCCATTGCTTCAGAACTAAAGCTAAAGACCGGTCAGACAAGGATATGAATCAATCTAAAGAAAGAACTGAAAAACAAGTGGCACAATTAAACCTAACGGAAGAGCAAACCTCAAACAAATATATAATCCCCATTAAAGTAAATGATAGCGTTGTAGATTGTCATTTAGATTTGGGTAGTCAGTGTTCTCTCATTAGAAAAAGTACAGTCCAAGAGCTTAATCTTGAAATGGTAATACCGGACGACCTACCCGTCTTAAAAGGTATAGGCGCTAATTTAGTTGTTCCCGTGGGCATGGTGTGTGTTTCCGTTGAGGTGCAAGGGATAAAGGAGAACCTAAATCTATATGTTGTTGATGACTATGTTATTAATCATCCTGTCCTATTAGGTCACTCATTTACTGAAAAACCGGATATAATTATCACGAAAACTCCCACTGAAGTTATTTTCAAAAGGATTCCAAGTGTAAAAATTCATTTAGTAGCAGATAAAGATACGGAAATCTCTCCGAATACGTTGTGTGCTGTTCATGTCATAGCTGAACCCGGTATTTGCGGTTTAGTGTTTGTAAATGGTTCCGTCAGGGGTCCGATGGGAAAAGAATACTATCTACTCTCTGGCGAATACGAGATTAAAAATGACCGAAGTGCTCTATTGATATGTAACGCGTCTTCTGACACCATCGCAATTAAAAAGGGGACCTTGTTAACTCGAGTGACCGGCAAAGATTGTGGAAATTTCAACCAAAGTTTGGACTCATTCAATGTCACCTTCAGTGAAACCCAGAATAATGATACCCTCAACTGTAATAATAACTTAAGCAAATGCGAAAAAGAAAAATTAGAACATTTAATAAACGAGTACTACGATTGTTTTTCAAAGGGACTAAGTGACTTGGGATTTACAAGTATAAATGAAATGAAAATCGACCTCGAAGATACGGATCCAGTTGTCTACCGACCTTATCGTATGTCTTACGCTGATCGCGCGTTAGTGAGGGATATGGTACAAGAGATAATTAAGCACGACATAGTGAGAGAGTCGAATTCGCCATACGCTAGCCCGATCGTACTCGTCCAGAAGAAGACGGGCGAGAAACGTTTATGCGTCGACTACCGAGCGCTGAACCGAAAGACCAAAAAGGAACATTACCCTCTACGTCGTATTGAGGATCAACTTGACCAACTTTCAGGAAACAATGTTTTCACATCACTAGATCTGGCTTCGGGATACTATCAAATAGCGATAGCTGAGGAATCACGACATAAAACGGCTTTCGTGACACCCGATAGTCAGTTTGAATACAATAGGATGCCATTTGGTTTAGTGAACGCACCATCGGTGTTTCAACGCACAATTAACAAAATTCTACTTGAGGCGAAAATAAAATATGCGATTGTGTACATGGACGATATCCTTATACCTTCTAAAGACATCGCTGAAGGTCTGAAAAGGTTAGAAGAGGTATTGCAACTCCTAAAGAAGGGCGGTCTTACTCTCAAATTAAGTAAGTGCCATTTCTTCCTTGAAACTATTGACTTTCTCGGGTACGAAGTAACAGCTAAGGGCATCCGACCTGGATGTCATAAAATAGAAGCAGTAGCTAAATTTCCAAAGCCTAACAACCAACATGAGCTCAGACAATTTCTCGGACTGTCTGGGTACTTTAGGCGATTCGTTAAGAGCTATGCACTGATAGCAGCACCCTTAACTAATTTATTAAAGAAGGACGCAAAGTGGTGCTGGACTGCAGATCAAGAGCAAGCTTTTAATAAGATTAGAGATATGCTTGTCGACAGACCCATCCTCGCATTGTATGATCGGTACGCCGATACCCAGGTCCACACTGACGCCAGTAAGGATGGTTTAGCTGGAATCCTTCTACAAGCCAATTCGAGGGGAGTCTTCCAACCCGTATCATACTTCAGTAGGAAAACTAATACAGAAGAAAGTAAACTTCACTCATACGATCTTGAAACGCTGGCAGTTGTATCGACTTTAAATCGTTTTAGAGTTTATCTCATTGGCATCACGTTCAAGGTATTTACGGACTGTAATGCATTGCGATCGACTTTGGTTAAGCGCGATTTGATCCCGAGGGTCGCCCGATGGTGGATTCAACTTCAGGAGTTCGACTATACCATCGAGTATAGAGCGGGATCACGTATGCCACATGTAGATGCGTTAAGCCGAAATCCGGTAGAAAACTGTGATATAGAAACTCCAAAATTCTTAGATATACTGACCCTAGAAACTGCTGAACAAGATTGGATATCGACAGTACAATCAGCTGACGAAGATGTAAAGCGGATAAAAGAAATTTTGTCTTCTCCTGAATCTGAGCAAATAACAGAGGTATGTAAAAACTATAAATTAAAGAGTGATAGAGTATTTCGAGTGGTCGGTGAGGACATAAAGTGGCTTGTACCAAAAGGCGTGCGCTGGCAGATTTTGAAAATGAACCACGATGATGTCGGTCATTGTGGTTTTGAAAAAACTTTGCAGCGCATTCGCAAGAATTTTTGGTTTTCAAAGATGCGTAAATTTGTAAAAAAATACGTATCTTCGTGCCTCGAATGTTCACTTCATAAGGCACCAGGGGGAAAGCGCGAAGGGGAACTACATCCTATCGATAAACCAAGCATACCATTCCATACTATCCACGCGGACCATCTTGGTCCATTTGTAAAGAGCAAAAGAGGCAACTCTTACCTTCTCGTCTTAGTAGATGGATTCACGAAATTTGTGAATATAAGACCTGTAAAGGATACGAAGTCTGCAACCACTATAAGGATATTCAAAGAACATTTAAGTTATTTTGGGGTCCCGACGCGCCTCATCACAGACAAAGGTACCAGTTTTACTAGCGGAATATTTAAAGAATTTGTAACGTCATACGGCATCAAACACATTTTAAATGCCGTCTCAACTCCAAGGGCAAATGGTCAAGTGGAGAGGTTCAACAGAACCATTTTGAATGCCCTTTCGACTTCAACACACGGTAAAGAGGAAAAAACTTGGGACGAAAATATTTTGGACATTCAGTTGGGATTAAACACTACAACTCATAAAACAACTCAAAAGACGCCGTCCGAGTTACTTTTCGGATTTAATATTAAATGTAGAAGTGAAGGTATCTTGAGCGCGGTCCTAGACGAAACAGTTAACGTTCCGTCTGAAGAAGAGTTATCAAATATAAGGGAAGAAGCCAGGGAAAAAATAGTCGAGAAACAGGGTAAAGATAGCAAGAGATACAATACCCACAGGAAAGTCGCAAAAAAATATAGGGAAGGGGACTTAGTGCGTATAGAACGACAAGTGCCTCATGATGGACAATCGCAAAAACTAGTTGTTAAATATCAGGGCCCGTATCGCATTGTTAAAGTCCTACCTAACGACAGATACGTTGTAAAGGATACCCCAATTTCCCGTAAAAATAATAGGCCTTATGAAGCCGTAATAGCGGTGGACAAAATACAGCCGTGGTTAAATTTTTCGAGAGATTTAGAAACTAGTTGTGAGGAAGAAAGCGATTCAGATAATAATTAGAAAAATAGTAGTAAAAACCAATAAATTAAAAATATATAATAATAGTAGTTATAATTGAAAACAAAAAATATATAAATACTCATTGATATGAAATGCAGTAGATATGTGATTGTAGTTGATTTAAACGTTATCTTTTTATTTTCTCTTCTCTTTTTCTTCTCTGATGCTATAAATGTATAATTTGATATTAATTATGTTAGTAAATTAAACTATTAACGTTATATAATTGTACCTGTAAGTAATAATTAAATTATAAGTATATACAGTTATGCATTAATAATACATAACAATTGTCTTGAAGCGAAGGGTCTCGCTTATAGCAGGACGGCCGAGCTGTAAGCTTGCTATTATATATTAATAAGTAAACTAAATAAATATTAGAATAGTGCGTTTAGATGTTTATAATGACCTGTTATTTATACTAAATTTAAATATAATAAAATATAAAGTTATGCTTAAAACGTAGTAAAGGTTTAAATGTTTGAATATTAAGGGATATTGTATTAATAATATGATGTGATCAATTTCATGATACTTATATTAATAAAATAAATATGATTGCAAATCTGTTTACATATTAAGTATTAATAAATAATAATAAGAATTATGATTTATAAAATGTATAAAATAACTCACTGAAATTTATATCATTGAAATGAATATTTAAGTGGAAGGGTTGACTTTTATATTCGACCACCATTGTAGCGACAACGCTCGAGTCGAACGAACGTGTATTCTCTTTGTACTGTTTGAAGGTGAAAATAAAAGTGTAATTCTGAATATTTGGCTTGCTTATTATCCAGAAATCCCTTATCCTGAAGCTAGTTTATATTAGTTATTCAAAGAATATGTCAAAATAGTCTTTCTTCTTGGTATATCTATCTTAGCCTTCGTCAATAGCCCGTCCACATGAATTCACTTGTAAAGTCATACATACAGTCCATAGCTTTTGTATTCATGCTGAGTTCGCTCATGGTGGGCGGTATAAAAAGGAAAATTTCCTTTTGTTGGGCGGAATGTTAAGCATTAATTCAATGCCATTGCCATCACAAAGTTATTAAATAACTAGTCGACTACCGTGACTTCCTCTACGTATATGTATGAAAATAAAAATAAAGGAGAGAGAGACTCTCGAAAATAAAACCGAACAGAGACTGACCATTCTGAACAGAGATAAAGATAAATATTAAAGAGAGAAAAAAGAGACAGGATGAGAGGGAATGATAGTATATAAGAGGAAGAGAGACAGAAATACTGTAGACTTCCTCAGTGAAAGAATTTTTAAAATCTGGTTATTTACGATAAAATGGCCAAATTCGTTTAACTAAAAAATGTATATGGCAACACTGAATCACCTTTGTCACTCACAAAAAGTATAGTTTTCTATTAGAGAATGGATTTTTAAAATCGGGTTAGTTACGTCAAAATGGCCAAATTCGTGAATTAAAATATGTATATGGAAACACAGAATCACCTTTGTCACTCACGAAAAGCATAGTTTTCTATTAGCGAAAGAATTTTTAAAATCGGGTTAGTTACGACAAAATGGCCAAATGGTATGTTTGTATGTTTGTATGTTTGTATGTTTGTATGTTTGTATGTTTGTATGTTTGTATGTTTGTATGTTTGTATGTTTGTATGTTTGTATGTTTGTATGTTTGTATGTTTGTATGTTTGTATGTTTGTATGTTTGTATGTTTGTATGTTTGTATGTTTGTATGTTTGTATGTTTGTATGTTTGTATGTTTGTATGTTTGTATGTTTGTATGTTTGTATGTTTGTATGTTTGTATGTTTGTATGTTTGTATGTTTATTTGTTTGTTTGTTGCGAATAGGCTCTAAAAATACTGAACCTATTTTAAAAATTCTTTCACCGATGGGAAGCTACATTCTTTCCGGGTAACATAGGCTATGTGGTGTTGCCATAAATACTCTAATTAAAAAGATATGGCCATTTAAGTGCCATAAGGTGGCCATTTTGTAAATTGTAGAGTTTCTGAAGAACTACAATTCCGATTTAAAAAATTCTTTCACTGTTAGAAAACTACACTATTTGTGAGGGACAAAGGTGATTTAGTGTTGCCATATACATTTTTTAATTAATAGAATATGGTCATTTTGTTGTTACTAATCCGATTTTAAAACTTCTTTCACTGATAGAAAACTACACTATTCGTGTGTGACAAAAGTGATTTAGTGTTGCCATATACATTTTTCGATTAATTGAATATGGTCATTTTGTTGTTACTAATCCGATTTTAAAACTTCTTTCACTGATAGAAAACTACACTATTCGTGAGGGACAAAGGTGATTTAGTGTTGCCATATATTTTTTTTAATTAATAGAATATGGTCATTTTTTTGCTACTGATCCGATTTTTAAAATTCTTTCATTGAGAGAAGTCTATAGTATTTCCGTCTCTCTTCCTCTTCTAATACTATCATTGTCTCTCATTCTCTCTCTTTTCTCTCTCTTTAATTCTTCTTTCTCTCTCTCCTTTACCTGTTCAATTTTATTTTTGCTCTGTCCTCCCTCTCTCAGCATCTGTCGCTTTTCTTTTATTTTTGTTTCTATTATTTTTCTTTTTATAACTTTTTTCACTCTCTCCCTTTTTACAAATAATGAAAAACTACACAATTACAGAGTGACAATTTAAGGACATCAATTATAATATTGTTTTAAATACCCGGTGCGAAGCGAGGGCAGCCCTCTAGTTTTATATATATTGTGTGCGTTTGTGCGTTTACTATCAGTTCTACATGTTTATACGGACACAAGCGCCGTACCAGCGAGATGACTGGCATATTGACTGTCCACGCCCTCAATGGTAACTAAGGGCGAGGAGCGACGGAGACGTTACACGAGTCCGTGCATCGAGTCGCAACGGTCGTCGGTTCTACCCGACGCTCGATCCATATACACATATAATTAATTATAATATTAATATATATATATGGATAGAATGTCGAGAAACGCCACCACCCACAAAAAAAAAACAATATTTAAACGGACCTCGCGAAGTCAAAGTTTGTTATTAAACAAGCGTCGTCCCGCGACTGAACCGTCAGATGTTCGTACGAACGCGCGTACACGCGAGCACGTACGAACAGTGTGGTATATGTTTTTATTCAGCCGGCCCTCAGACAGGATGTAACTATTTCGAGCTAACTCTATAAAATATATACAAAGAATACATAAAAATATAAATAAATAACGCAAGAGGAAGACGGCAGGTCTGTAACGGCTATTAATGCATTTATAAAATACTAGGGGCCCGTCCCGACTGCGCACGGGTGGATAATTTTTTTTTAACATTTTGGCTCCCCCATTCTGTCGCTTCTCTATCGCCGCGTTACTCGCTGCGTTGCGAGGCACCCCACACCGCGCCGGCGGCCCGTCTGGGATTATTTTTTATTTATCTTGATATTTTTATTTCGTAATATCTTTTGATTGGAATGTCCGATTTCAATAATTCAAAAAGTAATTTACAGGTATTGAAACAGTCTTGAATACGACATAATTTATTTGGATAAGGATTAATACGAAGGTATGGAAAACATGGTCTGATTTTGATAGGTATTTTTATCAACTTTTAAAATGTAAAAAAGTAGTTATAGTGACATAACTAAAGTAGTTGGACATACGGTCTCGCGGAGTTTTTTGTAGATATTGATACGTTCTATAATATTGTAGAACATTTTTGAAGTGAAACTTCTTTAGAATCGTTGTGATTTCAAACCGGATGCAACGGAAAAAACGACAGGTAAGAGGCACAAATACAAAAATGTGTAGGATGAAGCCAGCAAAGAATAAGACAGAAATATACATACTATTTTATATTATCGGTCTCTCCTCTTTGTGCCACACTTCGTAGCGTCCCCACTCCCGTCTTCTAAGCATAGTCGCCTGTAATTAGTGAGCCAGAGCGAGAGAGCAGATGTCGGTGTGTATGTATATTGCACACTGTTTAATACTTGCTTGTATTTGAGCATTTAACGTGTTAGTGTATGTGAAAACTACGTGAGCTAATACTACTGTACACTGTATGCGGCTGCGTATTACAGCTTTTTAGTAAGATGTCAGCGTGGTGTGTTATTATCTAACAGTGTGTTTGTGACTATTTTTATATATATTCATCTCATTCTTTTGTCGATTTACTGAAGTTTCACTTCTATCGTGTGTGAATCGCACACACACCTTTTTTGTTCTATCATCAATACTTTTCGCAGCGCATGCGATGAAAGACATTTTATGGCTAATTTTTTTGCACCTTGCCTTGGTTTTAGTGAGAATTTCTGGGGATCTCTAATTTTTTCCCGTAATAAATATAGCCTATGTTACTCAGGGAAAATGTAGCTTTGTAATGGTGAAAGAATTTTTGAAATCGGTCCAGTAGTTTTTATGTTTATTCGTTACATACAAAAATACAAAAATACAAATCTTTCCTCTTTATAATATTAGTATAGACTAGCGGCCCATCCCGGCTTCGCGCGGGTGGAATATTATTTTTAAAAATATATTGGCCCTCCCGCATTTCGGTGCCCCCTCTCTTGCCGCTTTACTCGCTGCGCTGCGTCGCTACACTGGCCCGTCGCGTCGTCGTGTATTTTTTGTTTATATTGATATTTTTAATTTCGTAATATCTTTTGAATAGAAAGTCCGATTTTAATAATTCAAAAAGTAGTTTACAGGTATTGAAATAGTCTTGAATACGAAATAATTTATTTGGATAAGGATTAATACAAAGTTATAGAAAACATGGTCTGATTTTGATAGGCATTTTTATCAACTTTTAAAATGTAAAAAAGTAGTTATAGTGACGTAACTATAATAGTTGGACATATGGTCTCGCGGACTTTTTTGTAGATATTTATACGTTCTATAATATTGTAGAACATTTTTTTGTTCTATCATCAATACTTTTTGCAGCGCATGCGATGAAAGATATTTTATGGCAAATTTTTTGGCACCTTGGGTTGGTTTTCGTGAGATTTTCTAAGGATCCTATAAATATAAATATAGCCTATGTTACTCAGGGATAATGTAGCTTCCTAATGGTGAAAGAATTTTTGAAATCGGTCCAGTAGTTTTTATGTTTATTCGTTACATACAAAAATACAAATCTTACTTCTTTATAATATTAGTATAGATATAGATGACATCAGAAGGATGTTAGTGATGAAGAAGATAGCTGACGGAGTCTCTCCCTTCCTCTTATAATATTTAAATAGAAAAGAGAAAAGGGGTCGGCAGCAGCAGGTGGCGGGTGTGGCCACCGACAATGGGTTCCAACCAAATCGTGAACCCTCCTGGATGAAGGTGGGAGCTATTTATAGTGCGTATACACTTTTGATGCTACATTAGCAAGGACCGAAGTCCGGGTAATACAGTAAAGACTGCAGTGTTGAAAGCCGAAGCCTTAGTAAATCAGCCGAAGCTGTAATAATAAAAAGGTGTGAGCCTTGTGATGGAAATAAATCCATTAAAACAGCAAAGCTGCAAGGTGTCCGAAGACATAGGGAAAAGCCCTGGTTATAAATAAAGTGATCTAAACACACGGCAGTGTGTCAGCCTAGTTCAAAACTGGCTAGACAGCGCCAAGTGTAATATTACACGAACCATTTGGTGCCACTTTTGACCCTTCTATAACTCAAAATCTCTTTAACGTAAACACATAAAACTTCGTGTGTTTAATTATATCCATAAGGACACCTAGAAGCCCAAATTTCATGAAGCTAGCTCAAACGGTTATAAAGATATGAAGGTCCAAAAGTCGTAAATTTTCACACTGACTGACTGACATATAGTAGCTAAACCTAACCTACTTCCAGATGACTTAGAAGGATGACATTTGAAATCCAGCTCGGTAATTGTGTGCAAGCGTAGGAAAAAATAAAATTAAAAATAGGGGGGGCTCCCATACAAAGTCTGTTACGCGTATAGCGTTGTCTCACTCACTCAGTTGTAGTTCCAGTGAGAAAACGCTATACTGACGTCACGCTATACTGACGAATAGTACAAAATTATAAGTGGTAGCGATTTGGTTAAAAACTAGCGGGTCGGTTGGTTTATACCTGCATGGTAGTGATTTTATAGTCCACGACTCACTAAAATAACAAAGATCAGTGCCAACGGTTCACTTCTCTGATTTCTTTTGAAAATAAGAAATAATATTTTTAGGTATAAATTTGTTAGTTCGGACTCTTTGTACCTTAAAAAAAGTCCAATGTGTATGCATACCAAGGTCAAAACAATAGCTATGTCTTATTGTTACCGATGTATGTATGTATGTATTGACTAATTTAAGAATGGTGGTTGAACTCGCTCGCGCCTTGCACTTGTACGCGGGGGCAAGCGAGGTTCGCGTTCGGGTTAATTCGTTCATTTTCGGTAATCTATACTATGATATTATAAAGAAGTAAGATTTGTATTTTTGTATTTTTGTATGTAACGAATAAACATAAAAACTACTGGACCGATTTCAAAAATTCTTTCACCATTAGAAAGCTACATTATCCCTGAGTAACATAGGCTATATTTATTACAAGAAAAAATTAGAGATCCTTAGGAAATCTCACGGAAACCAACCCAAGGTGCCAAAAAATTTGCCATAAAATATCTTTCATCGCATGCGCTGCAAAAAGTATTGATGATAGAACAAAAAAATGTTCTACAATATTATAGAACGTATCAATATCTACAAAAATGTCCGCGAGACCATATGTCCAACTATTATAGTTACGTCACTATAACTACTTTTTTACATTTTAAAAGTTGATAAAAATGCCTATCAAAATCAGACCATGTTTTCTATAACTTTGTATTAATCCTTATCCAAATAAATTATTTCGTATTCAAGACTGTTTCAATACCTGTAAATTACTTTTTGAATTATTAAAATCGGACTTTCCATTCAAAAGATATTACGAAATTAAAAATATCAATATAAACAAAAAATACACGACGACGCGACGGGCCAGTATAGCGACGCAGCGCAGCGAGTAAAGCGGCAAGAGAGGGGGCACCGAAATGCGGGAGGGCCAATATATTTTTAAAAATAATATTTCACCCGCGCGAAGCCGGGATGGGCCGCTAGTACTAATTAAACGTAGATTAATATTATACTTAAGTCTTAAGAACATTAATATTATGGTTTTTTTATATTAATTTAATATACTTCTCCGAAATGACAAATGTCAATTTTTATAAATCAAAAATTATTTATAACCATATTACAAAAACTGTTTTACAAAAAAGTTAATCTATAACGATTACGATAATAAGTGAATCCTCAATGACCGGACATATCAACTCGCAGGAATCATTTGTAGAACTAACTGTGTAAAATGTTAACCTAATTGTAGTGTATTTATTTTATGTTGAATCAAAGACTTATTATATTTTTTCATAGATATATTTTTATATTCTAATTTTATGTTATCCATTGTGATTGTCTCTGTGTTCAATCAAATAAAAATATTGAGTAGAACCTAAGTTTAGTAAAAATTTAGTTGGGATTATAAAATCGGTGTCGTGGGGCACCGGATAGGAACGAAGTTATTATAAAACCCTAATTATAAAAATATTATTTTAAGTTCTATTCGAGGTATAAAAAAATAATTATTCGGGTATACATTTTTTATTATCTTTTTTTTTATTGATAAAAATAAAAAAAGTATTTTAAAAAATAGCAAAATCAAAAAGCCAACATCACGCGATGTTCCCAGGCGGTCACCCATCCAAGTACTGACCGACACGAGCCTTAGCACAAGATAGCCGAATGCGAGTAGTTCCATCCTGACATAAGGTTCGCAAATAAATCACTGCACCGTACGCTAACTCAAAACTATCACAAAACCCGTGAATCTCATGTGTTCGAAAAGTATTAGAAGTTAGGATACGGGGTATACGTATATTTTGAAGTATACACAAGTTGTCACATAGCATGGTCCATGCGTGGGCTACCTCATGTGGGGGTTGTTCATCCCATGAAATCCCTAAAAGCCAAAGCTTCTGTAACAAACATTTCACTTTGATGGTTATGGGTGAGAGAAATCCCAAAGGGTCGAATATCTTTGCGATTTCGCTGAGAATAACTCGTTTGGTACAGGAACGATTTGAAGATTTTACATCAAATAAAAACATATCCGTGGTTGGATCCCATTTAAGGCCAAGAACCTTTATTGTTGACGATTGACCGTCAGAAAATGCTTTAGGGTCCAGAAGACACTTTTCCGGTGGAATATTAGATAACAGAGCGGGTACGTTACTGGCCCATTTCCTGAGTTCGAAATGACCCAATGAGAACAGTTTTATGAGTTGTGATGTAGCCTCTCGAGCCTCATCCAAACTTTTACAACCGGATACCAGGTCGTCGACATAAATATCAGAATCCAAAATTCGTTTAGCGAGAGGAAAGCAAGATCCTTCATCCTTCGCCAGCTGCTGGATGGTTCTGATAGCTAAGAAAGGTGCAAATGAGACACCATAAGTAACGGTATTTAATCTAAATTCCTGTATAGGTTCGTTGGAGTTAGACCTCCAAAAAATCCTTTGATAATCACGGTGATAACTAGCGACTAGAATCTGTCTATCCATCTGACGTATGTCAGCCATAAAGACAACGTTATATAAACGAAAGCGAAGTAATACGGTAACAATATTAGTTTGTAATTTAGGTCTTATTAGCAACGTATCATTCAACGATGTTCCATGAGCATCTTTAGCAGACGCATCAAAGACTACGCGTAATTTAGTCGTAGCACTATCCGGCTTCACGACACAATGATGAGGAATGTAATATTTGCCTCGACCTAGCTCCTTAACATCAACCAACGACATGTGACCAGAGTCCCGATAGTCATTCATAAACTCCGAATATTGTTGGTACAAATCATGATCACGAGCGAGTCGCCGTTCGATCGCTTTAAATCGTCTCAACGCAATTTCTCTCCTTAAAAGGAAGTCGAACGCCATATCTTCCTGAAAGGTCGCGATAATGGTTGGTTGAATATAGACTCTTACAAGTAACCTTCTCTGGAGTGAGCGATGACGCAGTGGGAACATTGTCAATCTCCCAAAAACTTTGAACGATTGAAGCTAATTCGTCTGTCTGTGGTAAACATTGAACTAATGATGACGTAACGAATGGTGCTTTACCTAATAAAAGCCAACCGAAAACTGAATTAATAGCAAATGGTTGATTTGCTTTACTCTTAATACGCTGATTGAGAATTGATTCCGCAAAGACATCAGCTCCCAACAAAATATCGATAGGACCAGGGACGTCAAAACCTGGGTCCGCTAACGGTAGCGATTGTATATGTGACCAACCTACGGTAGTTTAGCTACTGGCTGATCACTGCAAATTTTTGAAATAACGTGCAAGTCAATATCGAATGACGTATCATTATTGTTTGACATAATCGAACAATGAACTACACCGGTCGTGTTAGCGGCAACCGCATAGTTGAAGATACCGCATAGCATCTCGAGTAATAAAATTGTTTTGACTTCCAGTGTCGAATAAAGCACGGAACGCATGTGATAAGTCATTAGAATCTGGAATTTTAACTATAGCTGTAGCTAGAAGCACAGTAGTATTCACAGAAGATGAATCTTTTATATGCCCAGAAGAACTGGATTGCTTAGCAACGAGAGAAACGGAATGAGTATCGGAACGATTTGGACGAATACTTGATTTATTTTCTTTATGATCCTTATGAAGTAAGGTGTGGTGTTTACGTTTACACTTTAAACATCTAAAAATCGAAGTACAATCTTTTATTTGATGAGATTGCGTTAAACAATTATAACACCATTTTTTCTCATGTGCGATAGACATACGCTCGTCAACAGACTTGGATAAAAAGCTTTTACATTTTGAAATAGGATGTAAATCTAAACAAAATGAACATTTAATTTCAACATTATTTTTTTTGTTATTAGAAGTGAACGAAATTTTGGAATTATTTACATTTTCTGTTAACAATGTGTGAGTGACGTGTGAACGATTTTTATAAATGCTAGATTTAGATTTACATGATTCCTTGTTGAGAGAAGGCGGTTTAGGATTGTCACTGAAATGGCTGTCACGGATCAATGCCTCACACTTTGAATTTAAAAATTCTTTTATTTGGGAATATTTGGGAAATTCTGAATTATTGAATTTTTGTTCGAATTCCCGACGTAATTTAGCATCTAATTTAGATAGAATATGATAAACCAGAACAAAGTCCCAATGTTCAAAGGGAAGATTAATTTTTTTTAATATACTTAAGTTTTCATCTATACTATCTAACGAGCGACGAAAGTCTCCCGCGTGCTGAAGTTTCAAATTAATACTAAGAATTTCTCTCCAACAACTAAAAGCCAACTCGCGCTTATTCTGATACGAGCCGCTAACGCATTATATGCATCCGTATAGTGGTCGCCGGTGATAGGGAACACGCGTACGACAGCCAAAGCGTCGTCCTTCAACGATGAAATTAAGTAGTAAGACTTTTCTAGTTCAGTAAGCGAGGAATTATGAATAAGCGAGTAAAGTGAATAGTCGAATAGAAATTGACTAGTAGAATGCAAAATGGCCGAAAGTTCTAAAATTCCACGTAGGTACTAACCCCGAGTTGCAATTTATTAAAATACTAGTCGACCCGCGCGACTTCGTCCGCGTCCCTTTTTTTCGCAATAAAAGATAGCCTATGTCCTTTCTCAGGGTCTAAAGGTTGTCTGTGCCAAATTTCATCAAAATCGGTTGAGAGGTTTAAGCGGGAAAGCGTAACAGACAGACAGACAGTTACTTTCGCATTTATAATATTAGTAGGCTAAACTAATTTACTACGAACTATAAACATCCTGATGTTAGCTAAAAAACACTTAACCTACACATGAATAAAATTGAGAATTAACAAATGAAAGCGACTGCAAAAATAAAGAATAATACGTATCTGAGTAAACCTAGAGATATGAATGATTGGTTAAGAAAATACCTACATCTAACAGCTACCTTAACTACCTAATAATAAAAATGTAACTAAGTACTTAATAAAAATACGAAAATGACGTCAACTTGGACTCAAAAATAATAACCTACCAAATATTTATTTAGATATCTAAAACAAAGGACTAAATTAAAGCTTACAGACACTACGCGTAGACCGTAGTACCTATTTCAACTCGGAATTTAAAAAGAACGTTTTTAGCTAACCAAAAATACGCATTTAAAGTTCGTATAAATGTCTATCTAATTACCTCCTCAAGTTTAAAGCGTAGCTAGTTATGTAGTACTATATTAATTCTGTGGTGTAGGTAATTAGATTTTATCTGTATGTAATGTAACAGTCAGTTGAATAAAAAATCGTATACAAATCAGATCAATAGTTTTGGCGTAATGTGATTCTAGACAGAGTTTTAATGTTGTAGATAGGAAGCTGTGTATAGGTTCCTGTGGGAATGAGATATTTTCCCGAAGTAAAAAGTAGTCTGAATTTTGGTACCGTCCTACCCTATAAGTTAAGTAGTGTGATGAAATGTCGCTAAGTTTCGATCCAAGTAAAACTGTTACATAAAGACAGTTGCATCAAAATTTTATCATAAATTCCCGAAATTATGGCGCCTACCGACCCTCTAAGTTAGAAAAGTGATCAAATACTAACTTGAAGTCTTAGTAACACTCAGTTAAAAAAAAAACATCAAAATCATTTCAGTAGCTATGGTGTCATGCGCTTCTTGACACGATCACGCTAGATTTCCGCGGGAATGAGGTATTTTCCCGCCGTAAAAAGTAGCGTGTGTCCGTGCCTAGGATCCTATCTTTATATTAACCAAGTCTTATAAAAATCCGTTCAGACGTTAAGGCGTGAATGAGGTAAACTTTTAAAACAAACGATTAAAAATCACTAACTTAATTAGTTTTCCGCCTACTGCCTACGCCTTAAGTACGATAGCATAAATATTAATAGCCCATATCCTTTTCTAGGTTACTATCTATCAACTAACTAAATTTCATCAAAATCCATTCAGCCGTTTAGGCATGATAGAGCAAAACTACCAGCAAAAACCATAAAAAAATCACTAACTCAATTCAGTTTTCTGCCTACTTCCTACCCCCTAAGTACGATGACGTGATCATTTTGATCTTATATCCGTTTTTAGGTAACCATCTATAACCTTACTAAATTTCATCAAAATCTGTTCAGCCGTTTAGACGTGAAAGAGCAAAAGTCCCAACAAAAACGACTAAAAATCACTAACTCAATTTAGTTATCTGCCTACTGCCTACCCCCTAAGAACGATGGCGTGATTATTCTATGACCTATGACCATTTCTAGGTTATCATCTATCACCATACCAAATTTCATCAAAATCCGTTCAGCCGTTTAGGCGTGAAAGAGTAACAGACAGACAGACAGACAGACAGACAGACAGAGTTACTTTCGCATTTATAATATTAGTATGGATGTCGGTATACTCGAAATCACTGATAGATTCTATTAGAAATGGTATAAATACGTAAAATAAATGAACCTTTGACCTTTTGATCGTAATAATAACGCTTTCTAAATATACTAACGTAAAATACCAGCCATATTGAATTATGAATTTTCAAAATTACAACATGAAAATCATACTAAAGGGTATCCGCGGGATTTGGCACCAAAAAAGGATGTATCAAAAAGACACACCTTGGGTCAGAAGCGAGGGTTCCTGCCGTATGACGAGGCGAAAATCTGGCGGAAAGCAAAGGGTACTTACAGTCAGATCTCCTATCCAGATCTCCAGTTCGTTGTTTCACACCCCTTAGCACCACCTCGAGCTGCCGTAGTCGGTATGCTGGTGTATATGCACAATATTCACTATTTTGTAGCTATACTTTGAGTCTGAGCAGGATTATTAAGAAATTACACGTTTTGTAGTGTTAGCTAGCCGTTGAACATGTTGAATTGAAATGCCGACGTGCGGCGACTGGGGCGAGGTTCACGCTGTGCGTCTCGACCAATGAGAATCGAGATCCGCTGTATGCTCTTTGCCGAGCCCCGATGCTAACCGACCAGATTTGTGATAGGCGCGAAATTTGAATATAAATAGCGAATAGCGAACACAAACCTAAATTCAAGTTAATTCACCTGTGCTCACGTCTCTCTCAGACCGGAGACCCCTTTCGGATCGAGGCCCCTGCCCATATTTTTAACAATAGTCACGCCACTGGTCGTGAGTTTCATCGTGCGATTCGTACGAGTCTCTCTTTATATATAGAACTTGAGTCTTTTGCAACAACACTATTGAGAAAAGACTGTCTCAACGCTTGGTTTCGTTTTTTAATTTATTAAAATAAAACGACTAAAATGAATTAATTCTTTATTTATATTTAACATGTCTAAATTATCTTACATAGAATATATCGAACAAAGATAATATAGAAAAGTTTGGAAAGGCCACCTTATTACAGGATGAAGAACATTGACATTAGACAAAAGCCACAGACCAACAGGCCAACAATGGCAAACTAATTAATGGGGCAATCCACGCCAAGCGGACAGTTAAAAAAACTCGATGTTTCCGATTTTAGTAATATTTGAGTATGTTCTACCTATCCATATTATTGATACGTGTACCAAATATATTTTTAATGTAATGACTATTTAAAGATTTATGGGACTTTCAAATTTTCGACAACCGGTTGGCATGCAGTACTTCAAAGCCGAAAAGAGTCATAAAATCATATATTAAATTTATTACTTTATTTACTGAGCTTTTTAATTGTGATTTAGGACACGGAAAAAAAAATTTTTGCCCAAAAAAAAATGCCAATTCCAATGCCCCTAACGCTTGCTATTAGATATGCTGATTCGGAAATTATTAAAAAGTCATATCAACCATTAATTTATTATATTAAAGAGAAGAGAGAAGAGAAGATGCACTAACAACTTTAAAACTTAATTATCAATATTAAACAGACAAAAGAATATTTATTTTATAAATTGAGTTTTTGTTTGTTATTCAATGTAAACACTCAGACAATGGTCATTAAATACCAGGCACAAAAAAAGTATTTTTTTGTTTAAAAAATCGGGAGCAAAAAAATTAAAAAAAAAAGAAGACCAATATCTCTTGATTTTTTTAGCAATATAAATCCCTAATTCTGAATTTCTCGTATTTAAAATTATAGATTTAATTAAATTGGTAATGTTTTTACAGGCGCCATGTTGGCCTGTGTTATTGGCTACGATTATTGATATAAAAATAATTCCACAAGCATATGTTAGCAACACCAGCGTTTTGAGCAACGATTGATAATAAAGATATTTGTACATTTGAAGGAAATCTCTTAAGAGGTAAAAAGCTTTTATATCTATTCTCCGGGGGTGTCGTCGTTTTGCTTCCTGAAGCAGTCTCCCACGGGGAAGAAGTCCCAGCACCTCTGTGTGTACATGTTCCATACGAATGTTTCTTGACCTGGTGATAACAAAGTATTGTTAACCGATCTTTTTTAAATAGTGTAACCAATAAATCATACTTAATCATTTATATAAATATTCCTTAAAATAATAGTTTAAAAAAACTAAAGAAATACGCTTTTATAGAAAATCCAACTAAAAAATAAATTTTAATAAATTTGAATTAAAAATAGTGTAAGAAAAAATGATTTTATTGTAAAAAAAGCGTGGGGTGCTTTTCAGGATATTATCAAAATAACCCTTCTACTCATATCTGTTTATAAAATATTTATAACTATTGATGACGTAAAGAAAAGCGTATTTTTAAGTTTTTTAAACCCTAATTTTTTAAATAATTAAAATTTGATAAATTATATTTAACAATATGCAGGGGGATGTTTTGAGACGATATAAAAAGTTTGACAACAAAAACGAGACGGACACTAAGTTAAATTTTGAAATGTTTGAATATGTTTATTATAAGATACCAAAACGAACCTATAAGGTATGCTCATTGTGGAGAATATCAATTAATTATATAATTTTTCGTTCGTCCTGAAAGATATCTTAACAAGAGTGGTGTCGTTGAATAGGTTATAAAAAACGCTATTCAACGATATATAAACGAGCGAAATCGAAAAAAATAATATTACTATTGTCTACTAAAAACTTGATTTTTGAACCAAATTTTGTTAAAATTTAACAATTTTACTGAAAATTTCGAACCATAAAACGGGGGTGAAAACTACTTTAGAATATAGGGGAAGTATAAAACATAAACATAAAGTGTCTTGGCGCAGACACACTGGGGTCTCAGGAAAACAAAAAATCGCTAATCCTGATTATCCTAGTTAGGATAACGGATCAAACTGTTTAAAATATTGAAATGTCATCGATCCTTAATAAGTATGCCAAATTTCGAGATAATCCGACGTTTTGAAGGGGGTCAAAATCATGTTCAAAGATTCCGTTACATACATACTAAACTAACATACGTATGAAGCTAATAATAGCGTGTTAAAAATACATGAGCGCAATTAGCTACACTAATTTTATTTCTAATAATTCCATGAGTAAAACTGGTATTAACCAAGATGTCTTGATAGTAAAAATGAATTGAGTGGGGTTTTTAAAAGGACGAATAAAAAATCTTTATTTTGGCCATTCTAATTATTTACTATTTGAATTATGCCCACTGTAATAGTTTTGTAACTCTATGCTAAATTCATCCAGATTTACAATTTGGCGGCTAAGGTTTATAATCTTTCGACAGTATTCAATGTCGCAAGATAGATTATTATTTAACGGTATTTACAATTTTACGATGACAGATTAATTCGAAAGTTGGTCAGGTTTTAAAGAACTAATCTAACCTAATCTACTAAGATTATCGTAACGCGATTTTCATATTCCTTCTAGTATAACCTAAATAAAATATAAAGTACGATAAACACTTTATCTTACCAGTATACTCAGTATCCGGCTTGTTGATGAGATGCATCAGGAAGAACATGTAATTAGCCAGGTTGTGCTCGCGCTGCACGTGCGTGTCGAACCCGTGCGGCACCTACAACACCGATAACTCCATTTTGAAATCAATTTCATATTAATAACTATAGTAGAAGTGTAGACGGTATACGTACTTTATCAAAGTAGTCTTTACCGATGCCGCATATGAAGCAGTTGGACTCCATGTCCTCCTTCACAGACTCCAGCTGGTCACGCAGCTCACCGAACGCGTCGATGATCAAACCTGAATCAAACTCAGCGTCAGCTCAAACACTTGTTTATTCCATACTTTAGACAATGCTCTGCTAATGGCACTCGATATTATAACTCTTCAACACTTTAAATACATTTTTATCATTTTATTTTCTAAGGACATAAAGTCAAATTGATCATTTTTGGCGAGAAGTGTCTGATTGGCTAAAACAATAGCAAGAATCAGATACAAATTAATGTTGCCACTAGTAGAAATATTAAATCATTGATTTTGCCATACCACAAAATAAGGTCATGACACTATTGTGTACCAAGAGCATCGGCAGCAGATTGCCGAGCAGGAAGGGGGAGGAGCACGTCTTTAGATGGCAGCTGCCTCTACCTGCTCAACTCATTACAGACTTTAAGGTTAAATATTTATGTCATTTTTAAGAAAATACGTTATATTATCTTGCTTGAAGTGATGCATGATGTAAAAAAGGAAAAGTTCTCCGTCTCTTGGTATATATTTTAACTATGTCTCGTTTCCCTGATCATAAAAGCAAGTAAAAACTAATACCTCCAATTTAAAATTATTTAATAATGTATCGGATATGACTGCTTCCAAACACATAAATGGTCACACAGCTCAATATTCTCTTCTTCCCCTATTTTATTAACCCCTTAAAATCTTTTTTTTGATTAAACGTAGCCTATATCCAAATTCCATCAAAATCGGTTTTGTGATTTAAGTGTAAAAACTTAACAGACAGACAGAGTTACGCATCTATATCTCGGAAACCAAAAGGATACACAATCATTTATAAGCATCGTATGTGCACAACGGATGGCCTACAAGCATTACGATCTTGAACTACACATGAACTATTGTGACAGGAACCCAAGCAGTGCTTTGGACTTGTGGCCAAGGTGTAGGCTTAAGGATGTCTTTTAACAGAATTCCAAAACTGCATAGTTACACTGTCTCAACTTAAGATTAGACTAACATAAGCCTTGTGTTAGGTTAGGTTAATGTTAGTCTAATCTTAGGATTAAACACTGAAACTAAGCAGTGGAGGTGAGTGTCTCGATCGAATAAAGGAATTCCTTAAGCCTACACCTTGGTTACAAGTCCAAGGCACTGCTTGGGTTCCTGTCATAATAGTAAGAGACCGTAACGTTTAGTTATATCCTGACCGTATTGCGCCCGTATAGCTTTTGATATAGGCCATCCATTCCATTCCTTCTTCTTTTTAGTTTCCGACATATATATTGTTAATTATGATGTTGGCAACACTGATTTGTGTGGTAGCCTGTTAGTTATGATGTCTGCAACAATAAGATAAATTACATTTGATTTTATAAGCTGGCACAAGCTGAATTTAAATCAGTTGCGCCAACGTAAAGATAAAAGCTAATTAAATATATACGCCGCCATGACGGAAATATTTATTGTTACACGGTGAAGCGCTGAGCCTAAAGCTGAGAGAGGAGGATATTCTAGTCAACAGTCAAGCCGTCATCCTGTTGGCCTTCGTATACTATAACCTCATTTATTTTAAATAGTTCGGATTTACTTGGCCTTGTTATCAAGTTGTACTAACCCTGCAGAATAGCCAGCAAGATGACAATGATGAAGAAGAAGAAGGAGATGTCGAATATAATGCGGTACACTTCCGAGTCGTCGCCGTCGGGGGGCTCCAGTTCGTCTCCGATGCCTCCTCCCGCGCGCACTCCCTTGTACAGGTTGAACACGAAACACTGGAAACAAAAAAGTATTATAAACTATCTGTATGTAATATTTCATTTAAATTCGTAAATCAGAACCACTCCCTACTTCCCACTATATTTTACTTAGGGTTAAAAGTAGCTTGTGTATTGCTCTAGATTTTAAAGAAATCCGTTCAACTGATTTTGTTTGATAGAGTAACAAACATACATACTTAATAGTTATTGTATTCATTCAAAGTTAATCAACGATTTTAAATTCATAAGTAAAGAAGTAAATAAAACTTTATTTTTATTTTTACATTGTTTTTCTTATTGATGAGATGATATTGTAAGCACTGCAATATGCACGTGAGTGTGAGTGTGTGAGAGTGTGTATGTGTGTGTGTGTAAATCTTCAACAATATATAAAAATCAAAATGTTAATTTGGAATTTACTAGTTTCAACATAGAAAAAAATTCTACTAATATTATAAATGCGAAAGTTTGTAAGAATGGATGTATGTTTGTTAATCTTTCAGGCAAAAACTGAATGGATTTTGATGAAACTTTACAATAATATAGCTTACGCATCAGAATAACATATCCTATAATTTATAATGATATACCAGAAATTATCCGAAATATAGTGGGTGAAATCGCAGGGCGCACCTAGTATAGTATAAAACAAAATCGCTTCCCACTGTCTGTCTGTCTGTACCTATGTATGCTTAGATCTTTAAAACTACTAGATAGTGATTCAAGAGGAAGGTTTATATGTATAATACATACATAATATAGTAGAGGAACACTGATAATTGTAGAGGTTTCTAATGTGATGTCGTAAATACACACATTTTATTGCGCACAATAACCATCTTTTATTCTTTATTTTTACGAGAAATGGCTTATTTACGAAGCGATTTTAAACATTAATCCTTATCCAGTTAGGTACCATAAATACATTGTGCATTTTATATAGATCAATATGGCCCTTCACAGCATGTAACTTAAATAAATATTTTCGAAGATATTACAGATTTAAAATGCAGAGACATAGCGGTTGCGGCTAAATACACGTGTTAAATTGCACCCGGGCGAAGCCGGGACGGTTCAGCTAGTTATAGTATAATTTCAAATGACGTATATATATAAACAGACATTTGATTACACTGTGTAATTTGTATTATACATACTGTGAGCATATCATGACAGTTCCTGTTGACCTCGTCGTCCTCCTCCTGCACGTAGAACTTGCGGAAGAAATTGAAGGCGATCACAGTGTAGATATACACTATTATAGTCAGCAGCATCACTGTCAATACCAGCTGGAAACAACACATACTACTTGTGAAAACCAAGCTCACATTAACGATAAAGATGCTAAAAATCATTATTATTAAATTAGACATGTTTAAGTTATAATTTTTGGAAGTTAAGATTATATTAGTAACGGTGGCTAAAACATTCTTTGGATATCAGAATAGGGTTAAATTGATGGTTATAATTTCTACAGATAATAAATTATTTGGCTGTATGAGTTTATGCCTTTGCCTGTCATGTGAAAATATAAATAATAGTTTGTCTCGCTTGGTCTATCTTTGGAATTGGCCGCGTGTAGAATGTTTTTTGTAACTTGTGTCATCTATTAAATAATAAATAATTTATCCAGGAGGAAATTACACTCATTACCAATTATTAGGATACCAAGGTCAAAAAAACCGGCCAAGTGCGAGTCGGACTTGCGCACTAAGGGTTACGTACCAATATTTGAAAAAAACAATTTACTCACGTTCTTTGTATCGGAGCCCTGTTTAAATATTTATTTTATTCTGTTTTTAGTATTTGTTGTTATAGGGCAACAGAAATACACTATTGAGTTCATGAGATACAGCGTGGTATATTCGTGTTTTGTTGATGGAAGTGAAGAAAAAAATGCAAAGGTTTCAACGGACCCTGAGCAAGCGTCCACTAGATCCGCAGCATTATTGGGATAGGAGAGGGAGGGGGTAAGTCTGGCACACATGAGTCTCGACCGGAACGCGTCTATGACACTTGGCGGTTGGGACTATGGGATTCGCAAGGTAGTGCTGGATTACTCGGCTCTTACGAGATGCTCTCTCAGCGGCAGGGTAATTGTATTCTAACCCGTCCCCTCACGGGGTAACAGCATATTATAAAAGAATGACTGTAAGTTAAGCTTTTTTTATAACTCTAATTGTATAAAACGTTATACCAATGGTTATGTACCTGCTTTCCATTATGCGTGACAGACTGCAAAATGGTCCTTAAAGTCTTAAATCCAACAGCGACGTCGAGCAAATGCGCCGCGAAGAAGAAGTTATTGAAGTTGCCCATCACGGAGAAGGAGAAGTACCACAGAGAATACAGGAAGGAGTTGTCCGTTATTGTCACACCAGCTTTCCATACTTGGTAGCGCCAGTCTATGTTTATGATACTGAAAAAAAAACAACATAATATTTACGTCGCATCCTCATACAATATGACGATGAAAGTGTCCGAGGAAAGATGAAAAAAGGATAAATAAATATTTTTTGTTTATTGCTGTGTTCATTTAAATATTTATTTTTTAAATAAAAACAAAATTATTAATTCTGCTTGCAGAAATAAAGATAAGAGACAATATATACTTCCATATATTTTTTATATTAATATGTATCCAAGTAGTGACGCAATATAGTTATTTCCACAAAGACGGCTGCAAAATGCCTAAAGTGGATTTGGATCTCCTTTCATTTGAAGTTAATGGTTTTCGATCGTAGTCCTTCCTCGCGCTCTAGTTTATCTCTGTACGAAATTTATCCTATCGGTTCAGAGGTTGGGCGTGAAAGCGTAATAGACAGACTTACTAATGGACGAATCCCTTGCTGCCCTCTTCCTCCTGCGCAGAGAAGGAAGTCTTCTCCATGCCCAACATGTTTGATATAGAATCAAAGTCGTACGTCTCCGAGTATTTGGCTCTCACTTTCTTCTTTATAAACTTGTCCCAGTAATTCACTGGGAATGACCTGAAAGCGATAAAACTCTTTAGAACGAATAATTTTTCGTGGATTAATAGATTTCGAACAAGGAAGAATAGTTTCACTGTTCTTGTGAACGTAAACAGGTCAACAATAACATACGTGTGCTCGTTTACATTACATTGCAGCACTAGTACGTTAATGGATTTATATAAACGAACCGCGTGATTTTGTCTGTGTCTTACTATGAATATTTTAAAATATTAGAACAGATTACAAAACAATAATAAACACCGATTTGTTTGTAGGGAAGTTTGTTTGTTTTGTGATTTGTTATATTTGTTAGTGCCGTTAGTTTCATTAGTTCCGTTAGTTTCGATAGTCCCGTCAGTTTCGGTAGTCCCGTTAGTTTCGTTAGTATATTTTAAGACAAACAAACATGCAGTTGACACGACGAGAACCGCAACACGAAAGAGATGGGAGTGAGAAGGGAAAATCTGGGAGAACACAATATTTCTAAGAGAGAATTTAATAAAAAAATTTTTTTATGGAAGATAAGGTGCAAACGAGCAGATGGTCCACCTGAAGTGTGGCCACTTACCATCAGGTTGACCATCATCGCCCATGGACATCGACAAAACATGAGATATCTTCGTCTTTTGTCGATGCGTTGCAGCATCGAAGGTAGAGTGAGGAGGGGGAGTGAAGAAAAAAAAATACAGTTTGAGCGGACCCGGAGCAAGAGTCCACCGAGTGGGAAGGGAAAATCTGGGAGAACACCGCAACCGTAACGCGTCAAACACATTTGGCGGTCGGATTCTGTAATGTATGTGTATGTATTATTATTTTATCTATACTATTATATAAAGAGGAAAGATATGATTGTTTGTATGTTTGTATATTTGTATGTTTGTATGTTTGTTTGTTTGTTGCGAATAGGCTCGAAAAGTACTAAACCGATTTTGAAAATTCTTTCACCGATAGGAAGCTACATCCTTTCCGGGTAACATAGGCTATTTGGTGTTGCCATAAATACTCTAATTAAAAAGATATGGCCATTTAAGTGCCATAAGGTGGCCATTTTGTAAATTGAAGAGCTTCTCAGGAACAACAAATCCGTTTTAAAAAATTCTTTCACTGTTAGAAAACTACACTATTCGTCAGCGACAAAGGTGATTTAGTGTTGCCATATACATTTTTTAATTAATAGAACATGGCCATTTTGTTGTTTCTAATCCAATTTTAAAAATTCTTTCACTGTTAGAAAACTACAGTATTCGTGAGGGACAAAGGTGATTTAGTGTTGCCATGTACATTTTTTAATTAATAGAATATGGCCATTTTGTTGTTTCTAATCCGATTTTAAAAATTCTTTCACTATTAGAAAACTACAGTATTCGTGAGGGACAAAGGTGATTTAGTGTTGCCATGTACATTTTTAATTAATAGAATATGGCCATTTTGTTGTTTCTAATCCGATTTTAAAAATTCTTTCACTGTTAGAAAACTACAGTATTCGTGAGGGACAAAGGTGATTTAGTGTTGCCATGTACATTTTTAATTAATAGAATATGGCCATTTTGTTGTTTCTAATCCGATTTTAAAAATTCTTTCACTGTTAGAAAACTACAGTATTCGTGAGGGACAAAGGTGATTTAGTGTTGCCATGTACATTTTTTAATTAATAGAATATGGCCCATTTGTTGTTTCCTATCTGATTTTAAAAATTCTTTCACTGAGAGAAGTCTATAGTATTTCCGTCTCTCTTTTTCTTATAATACTATCATTGTCTCTCATCCTCTCTCTTTTTACTTTTTTATTTCTTCTCACTTTAATTTTTATTTTTATCTATTCAGAATGATTAGCCTATTTTTACTTTCTTTCTTTCGATAATTTCTCTCTTTCTCTCTCTCTCTCTCTTTTTCTCTCCTTTACCTATTCAATTTTAGCTCTCTCCTCTCCTCCTCCTCTTCCCTCTTTTATCATCTGTCGCTTTTCGTTAATTTTGTTTTTATTATTTTTCTTTTTATAACTTTTTCTTACTCTCTTTAATTTTTCAAATTATTAAAAACTACACAATTACAGAATGACAATTTAAGGAAATTAATTATAATATTGCTTTAAATACCCGGAGCGAAGCGAGGGCAGCCCTCTAGTCTTATATATAACAGATTCATATTCACAAAAATACCACCGCCAAGTATACCGATATTCTTTTTCCAAGCAAATGTGTTGAAAAACGTCGTATGACACTCGTGCGCTTTGGTCATTACAGTTCTCGGCTCCGTTACGTGGGCCACCCCTCCGCTTAGACTGTAATAACCAACTTAGTACACTTGTATCATAATGTACTATTTTCTATCACATGGCAAGCATTTTTGTTTTACTATACTACAATTGTAGCAAAGCTATATAACAACACTATTTATTATTACTGGCAACACTAACGTTATTTGTGGAATTTATTAAACTAAAATAATAATTGCGTATCTTCCAAAATATTAACCGCATAATGCCCACAATTGAAGACTCCCTAAAAACCAGGGTATTTTATTTTCTTTTGTCTCGTCTAAATGAATCTAAATTATTTTATTCAAAGAGATTATCTTTAAAGTCTTAAACATGGGAATTAATGAGTTATATAAAGATTTGGATCACAGTAAACTTCATCATCATCATCCTGACTCGTCAATGGCCCACTGCTGAACCGGGTCTCCTCCTCAGAACGAGGAGGGTATAAAACAGCAAACTTACTTAGCAGAAATAACAAGTTTATCCCAATGACTCTTCAGATCATCGTCCTCAGGCTGCTCGGCAATGAAGAGACCATCAAACTCCAGTTTTCGTGCTATTTCCTTTTCTCGCTTGAATATAGCTAGAGGTACCTGAAATAAAACTAACATTTACCAAAAATTTACAATTTATTTATACATTTTGTACCAAGATGTTTTTTTAGGAACAGTTTACAAAATATTTTTTTTGTTTCAGTAAATTTCAGTAATAGTGAAATAACAGCTATATTTAAATAAAAAAATATACATGAAACATTAATTTAAGCTATTCGAAAAAAGAGTCGGATCTTGAAGTTAAATTTAATGAAGTTTCAACCTAAAGGGACTGAAAAAAGGTTTAAACTAGAACTAAGAACTTTTTAGAATCTAGAAGACACGTGTTTGAATATGAGTACCTTTAGATGATAATAACCAATGAGTATAGCCAAAGACACAATAGAGTGTAACACAGCAGCTACTTTGATTACATGTTCCATGTAGAAGAAGTCTTCGTCTATCTGTACCACTTCCAGCCCGTCGTCGTCGTCCCCTTCGCCGCTACCTACAATTATAATTATAAATATAAGTAAATAAATAAGTAAGGTATCTTTAAAATTCAACTTAAAAACTTTAACTCTACTTACCGTCTCCACTACCAGATCCTTGTCCAGAGCCAGATCCACTAATGATGTCTCCAATTCCAGAACCTTCACGCTCTACTTCCAGAGTCGATACCTGAACAAATAAAAATGAATATTATTAAAATAGAATATTTTAATCACGTAAGCGTTATTAAATTATTTAAAGGGACGTTTTATATATTAAATTGGCAGCACAGGTATGCGACCCCACCAGTCGTTATAGATTAGGGATGAGAAGTGGTATTCCGTATTATAAAAAATTGGACCGACTTCATAAAATAAATAATGAACACACTAAAAAGTAAACATATGTGTATTAAAAATCTAAGTTTGATTAATTTTACTTTTTAGTGTGAGTACATTATTTATTTTTTGAAGTCGGTTCAATTTTTTTTTAATATTTTGTTTTTCTTTTTTTATTAGCTTACCTAAATAACTTCAAAGTATACAATTAGTTGTCAGTACGTCCCCATAATATTTAAAGAAGTATCCTCTAACTCTTAACCATTTAGGAGTTGTGACTTCCATCACATCAGCTCAGCAATAACATTATTCACAATATCTGATCATTTTATAGTTCAAAATATGTATAAACATTGTAAGTGCCTTTGAAATTTGAGGGTTTCCCTCGATTTCTCCGGATTCCACCATCAGATCCTGACTTGGTGCTCTCCCAGCGGCAGAGGGGCATTGTATTCCAACCCGACTTTTTTTGCTCAAAATATTCTTGAATTGTTTAGATGCCAAATTTCTTTTCAGTCGCGCTTTTATTTTTTTCTTTGTCGAGTTGTCTGTTTTTTATAAATAATTACGATTTAAGTAAATACTAAATACAGTCCGAGACTTCTATAACTAAAAGGTACACTCACCTATATTATATTTGTCGTGTCAAAAGTACTGAATATTTTTATTACATATTACTAGCAGTATGGATCTCATACTACTAGTATTCCCTAACCCCTCGAACTAAGCTAAATGCTTGAGTCAGGAGTAACGACTTATCGATTCAAAATCCAACGCCTAAACCACTGACCTAGTGACGCTAACTTGGAGCAACTTCTTAAGTTGGTTTATCGTTGTCTGACTCACCTTATAGAAGAGCAACACGAAGTTGATGCAGAAGGCGAGGACCAGCGCCACGTACTTCAGGTTGTAGAAGTTGCGCGCGAGGAAGGACACAGCGCGGCGCGTGTACACGGACAGGTCCACTTGGGACAACGCTGATGGACTTGGACCAGATACAGCTTGCTATAGATTATTACATTATATTATAAATGAATCTATACACAATATGTATTATATAGAAGGAAGCCAAAAATATTATCCATAAATCTTTATCTATCTTTCTGTTTGTTTCTATTCGAATCACTCAAAAACTACAGCACGAAATTAAATAAAGTTTTCATAGTTGTACAACAAAAGATCTAACTAATACATACAAGTTATACATATTTAATTAAAATCAACTTCCAGGAAAAAAAGGTCATTTAATACTTAGCCTAGCGGAGTTAGGCCGGATAAATAATTTTTTCACCTAACAGTTAACCAATAGATATGCAGAGCTACAGTAGAGGAGTAAAGGATAATATTTTTTAAAATTAAATCTAACATTACCTGTGACTTTTTTAAGATCTAAATTCAGAAGTTTATTTTGTAATGTAAATACGATTTTGTTTTAAGAATAACATAAATTATTTTGAAGATTTTTGGTTATTCAATTTTACTTTTCTACAAGTAGCCTACGTAACAAGCTAGAGAATTCTCTTAAATATTGCGTCAAACAAATTCTACATAATATTATACAATTACATTACCTTTTTACACCGAAATAATTTTTTATCAAATCCAGGCTGCATAGCAAATAAACATAAACTTTAATTACAACATACCTAATGTACATTTTAAATTAATAACCAGCCAAAAAAAGGGAGCTGCTTAGAAATAAAATTTTGTTAAATGCGACATTAATTATAATAATCATCGTCACCCTTTAATGGCTCACTGCTGAGCCGGGTCCCCTCAAAATGAGGAGGGATTAGGCCGTAGTGTACGACGCTGGCCAAATGCGGGTTGGCAGAGTTCACACACCTTTGAGAACTTTAGGGAACTCTCAGGAGTGCAGGTTTTCTCACAATGTTTTCCTTTACCGTCTAAGCAAGTGATATCTCAGAAAAGTCGTGAGTGTATGCCTGTGTGGGAGATGCAACTCGGTCCTCCCGAGTAGACATCAACGTCTAAACCACTGGGCTATCACTGCTTATATCATAGGAAAAACAAACTTATTGCAGTTATCTCTAGTATATTGTGTTAATTATTATATTTGCAACAGTAACCGTTGATTTTAAAAGTTAGCACAAACTTAAAATGTACACTGAGATGTGTTAACGTAAAGACAGAAGCAAATAAATACGCCGCTACGACGGAAATATTTATTACTAGAGGGCTACCCTCGCTTCGCTCCGGGTATTTAAAGCAATATATTATAATTGATGTCCTTAAATTGTCACTCTGTAATTGTGTTTTTTTTAATTATTTGAAAAATTAGAGAGAGTAAGAAAAAGTTATAAAAAGAAAAATAATAGAAACAAAATTAAAGAAAAGCGACAGATGATAAAAGAGGGATGACAGAGCAGAACTAAAATTGAATGGGTAAAGGAGAGAGAGAAAGAGAGAAATTATCGAAAGAAAGAAAGTGAAAATAGGCTAATCATTCTGAACAAATAAAAATAAAAATTAAAGTGAGAAAAAAGAGAGAGCATGAGAGACAATGATAGTATTATAAGAGAAAGAGAGACGGAAATACTATAGACTTTTCTCAGTGAAAGAATTTTTAAAATCGGAGCAGTAGCAACAAAATGGCCATGTTCTATTAATTAAAAAATGTATATGGCAACACTAAATCACCTTTGTCAGTCACGAATGGTGTAGTTTTCTAACAGTGAAAGAATTTTTAAAATCGGATCAGTAGCAACAAAATGGCCATGTTCTATTAATTAAAAAATGTATATGGCAACACTAAATCACCTTTGTCACTCACGAATAGTGTAGTTTTCTAACACTGAAAGAATTTTTAAAATCGGATCAGTAGCAACAAAATGGCCATGTTCTATTAATTAAAAATGTATATGGCAACACTAAATCACCTTTGTCACTCACGAATAGTGTACTTTTCTAACAGTGAACAAAAAAATTTAAATCGGATTTTTAGTTTCTAAAAAACTCTTCAATTTACAAAATGACCACCTTATGACACTTAAATGGCCATATCTTTTTAATTAGAGGATTTATGGCAATACCACATAGCCTATGTTACCCGGAAAGGATGTAGCTTCCTATCGGTGAAAGAATTTTCAAAATCGGTTCAGTACTTTTCGAGCCTATTCGCAACAAACAAACAAACATACAAACATACAAATATACAAACATACAAACAATCAAATCTTTCCTCTTTATATAATAGTATAGATTACATAGCGAGTATTCTAGCAGTAAAGCTGAAGCTCTAAAGTATAACCCTCAGGAGGATATTCTGGTCAAGCCGTCATACTGTTGGACTGCGTATAGACTACAACTCCTCCCCTTTAATTAATTAACAATAGGCTACTTAAATATTAGATTGAATGAATGACGTCACACCTTAGCAATGAAAATCGTCGTTCTTTCCTATGTCTAAGAATTTACATTAACTATAACAAACCTTTTTACTCTCAGCTTCAATGGCGGACATAGCAGCTTGTTGAACAGCCTGCGCTTCCATTCGTTCCTGGGCTTGTTTCTTTGCTTGTTCACCACTAAAAAAAATTACATTGAATGCATATTCAACTAAAAATTCATTATATTAGTTAGGATATGTATACGATTTATTTTATTGTGTTGTACAACTTAGTACACGCAACGACCAAAAAAGTAAAATTTCGTCCCAAACCACACCAGAGACAACCAATGAGAAACTAACGACAAAACCCCAGACCAACACGACACAAGATAAAATTTAATTAACCGAATATCATCAACAGGGCATGAATTTATTTCTAGCGCCATACAATTATACGCCAGCGCCATCTAGCTGAGTAGATACAAATTATTATTAAATAACTTAGTGATGGCGCTGGGATCGAATTAATTCTTAACAGTGCTAGTTATAAAAATCTATATCTGTTTTTTATCTAATCTTACCATCTTATTAATATTATAAATACTAGTCGACCCGTCCCGGCTTCGCCCGGGTGCAATTTAACACAAGTGTTTAGCCGTAACCGCGATGTCCCTGAATTTTAAATCTGTAATATCTTCGAAAATATTCAATTAAATCTATATTAAATGCACAATGTATTTAAGGTACCTAATTGGATAAGGATTAATGCTGTATTGTTTAAAATCGCTTCGTAAATAAGCCATTATTTCTCGTAAAAAGTAAAGGATAAAAAATGGTTATAGTGAGTTATCCTTAAGAGATAGACATATACCATCGCGGACTTTTTTGTAGTCCTTTTTAAGGTGGACAATACTGTAGTAGATTGTTTTGTTCTGTCTCGTAGGGTTATCAGTGTTTCTCTACTAAATTATGTAAGTATTATACATATAAACCTTCCTCTTGAAATACTCTATCTAATAAAAAAAACCGCACCAAAATCCGTTGCGTAGATTTAAAGATTTAAGCATACACAGGGATATAGGGACAGAGAAAGCGACTTTGTTTTATACTATGTAGTGTTAATGTGACACTCCCTTGAAATATCATAGCAGTAAAAAAAATATTGACTTAACATTCATAGGGAAAATATATAGATCCAATATAATTGTAATCCCTTTTGAAGTCGGTAAAAATTTTAATAAATCATATTATTTACCCTAAAAGATCAATAAGTGAAGGCGGTTGCGTCTCCTCTGTATGTTCTACATTTTCTTCTGGAGATAGTTCAGCTTCTTCGCCTGATGATGGAGTAGATGTGCTCGGTGATTCGTGCGGCTTCACTTGTATCCTGGACATATTGATTTTATTAGCTATTAACAAACTTACATTACTTTGAAGTGTAAATCTTGAACGATTAATATTAAAAAAATTAATAATCATCAACCCAAAAAATAAGAAAATCGGGTAGAAAAGCCAAAGTCAGAAGAGTTAAACGGTCAGATGCTCTCAAAATAGAAGAGAACTGATAGTCTTCGAACGACTAACCAGATCTTCACAAACTATAGCTAGGAACCATCTATATGAAGCTTTCAAACAAATAAAACCGCATCAAACTCGGTTCAAGATATTTGTCGCTACATGCCACAAACACGATGTATTTTTAAAATTTACATATTTTTATAATATTCCTTAGTCGCATCATAATATATTACATTTGTTTTAACCATTTAGGCCATAGTATAAATGTATTCACAATGTACAACAAATAACGGGTACTCGAGTATTATATAAGCACAATTTTCAATCGTAAAAGTAAGTAATTCCTATTAAGTCAAGGATACGCAGTAAAGCTAAGATAAGTAGTGTTGTACAATTTGTAATTTTGTGTGTCTAAATTAATGATAATAGATGAATGCTGCGGTTTCAGTGGACCTTGAGCAACCCGGTTTTCACTGGAACCGTAGCAATAACGAGATGAGAGAGACAATTGACTATCGGATTAGCATGCTTGTGGTTGCAAGCCAGTCCGGGAACAGATTCCCTACCACCAAGGGGTGCTGGGTTACTCGGCTTGCACGATTGATAGAGGTTGTACGTTGGAATGGGTGTAAAATAGATGATGTTTGATCTAATAAAAGGGGACTTAGATTTAGTTATGTTATTTTTCTGCAATAATGTCTGCATTGAACAGTCCTCTGTAGTAGAAAGTAGTCTATAAATATAAAAAATATACATTCGTTAGGGTGCATGTCCTTCACAGATGTGTGAGAATACTTTGCGGTGGATGTGTTTAAGAACTAATAGAATCGCTTACCTACCTACCTTAGTCTCTCTCAAAGTGTGTCAAAGGAACTCAAAAATCAAATTATAGATAATAATAGCAACTTACTGTCCATTATCTTCTTTAGTAATATCCAAACCGAAAGCAGAAACCTGCATCTGACCAGTATCATCCGCTGCTGGTAAAGCTGGTAAATGCCGCACAGGACCTGAAAGCATGAATCAAATATAAATGGACTTATAATTAAGTAAGTAGTTGCTTTATTTCCCAGATACACAAATAGATCTTCATCACTTTCAATCCATCAACTTTCACCAAAAATATAACATTCATCATACGTTAGAATACTTATATACAAGATTCCTTTGAATCCTTACTAATATTATAAATACGAAAGTTACTGTCTGTCTGTCTTCTTTCACGCCAAAACTACTGAACCTATTTAGATGAAATTTGATATTCTAAGGCCTGAGAAAGGACTTAGGCTACTTTTTAATGCGAAAAAAGAGTTGTAAGGGGTTGAAAAGGGGGGATGAAAAGTTGTAAGGACGTATCATCATTTTTAGAGCTAGAAGCTTGAAACTTATTGTTAAGGCTGTTGATTTGATATAAATGAATATGACATTCAAAGTTTATAAAAATTTTAACCTCTAGGGTGTAAAATACCAATAGGGAAAGATACTATTCCACGCGGACGCGTGGACAGCTAGTAAAATAATATAGACATATCTTAGTAAAATATTGAATTAAGTGTGTTAATGTACAGTGTAAAACATCTTACCTGTTGTTAAATCAAAAGCAGATTCGGTTAACGTTCATGTTATTGAAATTACGTCAAACATTTTAAATAAATGCAACATTTTATTTATTTATTTTATTATAAATATTGTTAGAATAAACCTGCGTTTGGTTTAGTGTGGTAGTCGTAGCTGGAGTGTTCAGACACTGATCACGTGATAGATATAATGATAAAGTAATATTTAAAAAAAAATGGTTGAAATTTTTAAAAAGTTGTTGCTTAATTTTAGCCAATTGATTACAAAATATACAACTGTTTGTCTATAACTCATATACCACTTTTATTTTTTAAACAGCTATTCAAGGCGAGTAAATATCATAGATCATCTAAGTATATTTTTTTAAGATTATATATTTTCAACTATAAGGCTGCGTTTCTTGTTTAGATGTGTTTTTGTTAAGAACCACTAGTTTCGCTTCATTTGACGTATTGAGCGAGTCTAGTTAAATGAAGCGATTCTATTGGTTCTTAACAAACATATTCCTCGCTACACATCCTCACTCAAATAATTAAGATATAAAAGAGAAGGAGAAGGGTTAAAATAAGATAGCATAGACAATAAAACAGATGGCACTAATCCTACTAATATTATAAACGCGAAGGTCTATAGTGTGAATTATCTAAAATACAGCGGGTGAAACCGCGGGGCGCATCTACTACTATACAGAATGTAGTTCAGAATATTTTAAAAAATACTACTGACCCATCTCAAAAATCCACTTTGTATAGACCAGAATTTTCTTTTACATGGACTTAGCCCTTAGAGGTTGTTATAAATTACTTTGAGAAACGCTAGTCTAGAAAAATTTATGTTTAAAACTGTGAGTTGGTGGAATACTTATGGTAAATTTATAAATTAATATTAAATATTAAAAAATATATAATAGGTTGGGGAAAAAGTCTTTTTTCATTATAGTATGTATGAACTTGTAATAAAATCTCTTTGGCTATACTATTTGTATCTGCCTGGTTTTGGTATCATTCAAAGTTTACATTTTAAAGAAGATAATTCCAAATTCAAATTAGGAAAATGTGGGATTTTTATTTGTTTTTCGTACTGTGAAGATGAGTGAAGCTAATGAAGAAATTCGATACATTTTAAAATTTTACTACAAAAAACGTAAAAATGCAACGCAAGCCGCGAAAAAAATTTGCGATGTTTATGGACCTAGTGCAGTGACTGTGGGGGTAGCAGAAATTTGGTTTAAGCGTTTTCAATTCGGAAATTTTGATGTCAAAGATGCACCTCGCTCCGGTCGCCCTATTACTGATAAAATGGATGCCATTTTTGAAAAAGTGGAGCAAGATCGGCATATCATATAAAGCTGGGTACACAAAAAAGCTCGATATTTGGGTACCTCACGAGCTCACTGAAAGAAACCTAACGAACTGTGCACTCATTTGTGATTATTTATTACTAGCGGCCCATCCCGGCTTCGCGCGGGTGGAATATTATTTTTAAAAATATATTGGCCCTCCCGCATTCGGTGCCCCCTCTCTTGCCGCTTTACTCGCTGCGCTGCGTCGCTATACAGGCCCGTCGCGTATTTTTTGTTTATATTGATATTTTTAATTTCGTAATATCTTTAGAATGGAAAGTCCGATTTTAATAATTCAAAAAGTAATTTACAGGTATTGAAATAGTCTTGAATACGAAATAATTTATTTGGATAAGGATTAATACAAAGTTATTGAAAACATGGTCTGATTTTGATAGGCATTTTTATCAACTTTTAAAATGTAAAAAAGTAGTTATAGTGACGTAACTATAATAGTTAGACATATGGTCTCGCGGACTTTTTTGTAGATATTGATACGTTCTATAATATTGTAGAACATTTTTTTGTTCTATCATCAATACTTTTTGCAGCGCATGCGATGAAAGATATTTTATGGCTAATTTTTTGGCACCTTGGGTTGGTTTTCGTGAGATTTCCTAAGGATCTCTAATTTTTTCTTGTAATAAATATAGCCTATGTTACTCAGGGATAATGTAGCTTTCTAATGGTGAAAGAATTTTTGAAATCGGTCCAGTAGTTTTTATGTTTATTCGTTACATACAAAAATACAAAAATACAAAAATACAAATCTTTCCTCTTTATAATATTAGTATAGAAGACGTAATGAAACCGAACCATTTTTGAAGAAGCTGATAACTGGTGATGATCACGTACGACAAGAACGTGCGAAAAAGGTCGTGGTCAAAGGCCGGTCAGGCTTCACAGACTGTGGCGAAACCCGGGTTAACTAGCAACAAGGTGATGCTGTGTGTGTGGAGGGATTGGAAGGGCATTATTCATTACGCAGGACCCCCTAGGCAGGACCGGTTATTCTGAACTGTACTGCGAACAACTGATGAGATTAAAGCAAGAAGTTGAGAGAAAGCGGCCGGAATTAATCAATAGAAGGGGTGTGGTTTTTCATCATGATAACGCTAGACCTCACACATCCTTAGCTACTTAGCAAAAATTAAGAGAGTTTGGCTGGGAGGTGTTAATGCATCCGCCGTATAGTCCTTTCCACCTGTTTCGGTCTCTTCAGATTTCTTTAGGCAGTGTCAGATTAACATTACGAGAGGACTGCTAAAACTACTTGTCGCGGTTTTTTGATCAGAAGCCCCAAAATTTCTATAGCAATGGGATCATGTCCCTACAAGATGGCAAAAAGTTATTAAACAAAATGGTACCTACATACTTTAGATAAACTATATTAAAAAATGATTTAAATTTTCTTAAAAAATGCTAAGAAACTTTTTCCCCAACCTAATATATAATTTTAAATTTATGTAATTTGATTGTGAGGAGTAAGAGTTAAGAAAAGAAGTAAATGGAGAGAAATTTTTCCTTAATTTGAACCGGTTTATATCCGTATGAACCAGTGTCTGAACATCCACAAAGCCTGCATGTGTATATAATGCATCTTACTTTGCGCGTGTCTGTTCGCGTACGAGTGTAGGGAGAGCTTCAACTGACCGATTTTTTCCTCCTCCGTAGGTTCTGGTGGGGGTTCATCACTTTGAGGGCCTCGCATTAGACCGAGGAGGACACCGAATATGTACCTAGACAATAGTATATAAATATTAATTTACATTGAATACTAAGGCTGCGTTTCTACCAGAGATTTAAGAGGTTTGTTAAGAACCAATAGAAAGTATTCAACCTCCCTCATTTCTGGTGGAAACGCAGCCTTAGTGCTAGTATAGACAAAAACACTTATAATGATAGTTATGCAGATAGCAACAGTAAAAACATTTATATAATGAAACATAATTTTTAAAGAAGCATGAGAATTATAAAAAACCGGCTAAGTGCGAGGCAGACTCGTGCACTAAGGGTTCCGTACCGATATTTGGCAAAAAAATCACATTTGTTGTATAGGAGCCCCACAAAAATAAGGTGTTTATGTACTGAAATAGAATTATTATTTAGAAGAATATATGTTTATTTTATTTAATTTATTATTGCTATGTTATTAATTTATTTAATTAAATAAAACTAAAAAATACAGAAGATGTTCATTCAAAACACCAATCAAATTCAATTACGGTACACCTGTGTAAATCATCGTCATCACATCGACGACCACAGATAAATAACTGTTTTACTTGCGTTTACTTCGTAATGGATCACACCATCTCTTATTTAATTTTAAGTTCTTAAGACATCTCAAAATGAAATCAAGTCATCATCCTTGTTCCAGAATTTATCAAGGCAAGGCTCTAATTTGCCTAAAGTAGATTTGTTAATGTTGGTAGTTATTGATATGTAAACCTGAGTTTATAAATTTTATTTTCTAATTATTACTTCAACATCACGGCATGGTGCAGTCAAAAATAGAAAGTTTGTGTAAACATTATTGCGTAATATTGAAAGTGCCTTCTATTTCATTCAGTTTTTGAGTGACTACCCGTTTTTACACTTTGGGCACGGTACCTTAAAAATAATTAATTATATTTGTTTTTACTTGTTCTATTTAAACTTTTTTTTTTTTTAATTTAAATTGAAAATAATTACGTAAAATAGATTTATAGATGAATGTTGTAATAATAAAAATGTCTATACTACGCAAAGCCGAAGAGAGTAGTACACTATTATATGAAATGATAACGATTTAAAAAATCAAAAGCTTTAGCAAATGGAAATATTATAATACTTTAGGATAAAATGATATTATGAAAAAATTACCAATGACTATGCATCGATTAAGTTGCGTGAAATGAGATAATTATTATCAATATTAATACAGTCTCTTGTTAGTGAACTTTTTGATGTATTTGAGTACAGTACGAAGAATATCACTCAAATTCTGATACTCAAGTCAACTCATATGGATGTTATCCCAAATATATATAACTAGCAGCGAAACCCGGCGTTGCTCGGGTTAAAATACATCGCATGTTTAAAGGTATAAAAATATATAAGGATACATGTTTTAACATAGATATTATAGATTTCTATTTTCGATATTGAGATTTATTCAGCCATTAAACATAGGTTAAGGTTTATAGATATTTATTTCCATAAAAGACAAAACGTCACTGATATGGTAACAATAAATAATAGTAAATATTACAAAAAGTCGATCGTAAGCTAAGAGTTAAATAAATTGTTTACTCATTTAATGTATTTTATTTTAAAGTGAGTAATATTGAATTACATGTTCTGCTAGTCTGGTCTTAAATAAATTAAATGAGTTTACATTTTTTAAAGAAGACGGCAAATTATTATAAAGCTGTGCACCCTCGTAAATAAACATTTTTTTTCATAGTTGTGTTCTGGTTTTAGGCAATACTAAAAGACTTAGCTTTGTAAATGATAAGTTAGTATGGAGTGAGTTATTTATAATTTTTCTTACAAGAATACACGTGTTGTAAATATATAATTGTTTTAGTGTCATTAATTTGGTTTGTTTAAAATTTTGTGAAGTTGGGGTTAAAAATTGTAGTGGAAAATTGTGTTGATAATTTTGTTTTGTAGTATTTGGAGATCGGCTAGTTTTGTTTTAGCAGCGCTGCCCCATATTTCAATAAGGTAAAGTAAAGTAGATGCGGTTTGACTAAACTATTGTAAATGGTATAGCGTACTCGACGCCGAATACACCGGACAATTCGTCGTAGCGAGCCAGTAAGGGATGACAATTTTGATCGTCGATCCATTCTAAAACCTAGGTATTTTTCGCAGATTTTTTCCGGTAAGTTTATATTATTGATTTAATGGGATATGGGAAGGTATTTTTTTATTTAAAAACTAGCGGCCCATCCCGGCTTCGCGCGGGTGGAATATTATTTTTAAAAATATATTGGCCCTCCCGCATTTCGGTGCCCCCTCTCTTGCCGCTTTACTCGCTGCGCTGCGTCGCTATACTGGCCCGTCGCGTCGTCGTGTATTTTTTGTTTATATTGATATTTTTAATCTCGTAATATCTTTTGAATGGAAGGTCCGATTTTAATAATTCAAAAAGTAATTTACAGGTATTTAAATTGTCTTGAATACGAAATAATTTATTTGGATAAGGATTAATACAAAGTTATAGAAAACATGGTCTGATTTTGATAGGCATTTTTATCAACTTTTAAAATGTAAAAAAGTAGTTATAGTGACGTAACTATAATAGTTGGACATATGGTCTCGCGGACTTTTTTGTAGATATTGATGCGTTCTATAATATTGTAAAACATTTTTTTGTTCTATCATCAATACTTTTTGCAGCGCATGCGATGAAAGATATTTTATGGCAAATTTTTTGGCACCTTGGGTTGGTTTTCGTGAGATTTCCTAAGGATCTCTAATTTTTTCTTCTAATAAATATAGCCTATGTTACTCAGGGATAATGTAGCTTTCTAATGGTGAAAGAATTTTTGAAATCGGTCCAGTAGTTTTTATGTTTATTCGTTACATACAAAAATACAAATCTTACTTCTTTATAATATTAGTATAGATTACATAGCATGTTTTTGATACATTTATTGTAAGAAGATTGCATTGTAACCAACAGAATAATTTATCAAGACCCTGTTGAGCATTTAACATAATATGTTGTATCGTTGAACTTTTGCGATTTTTAGTAAATCAGGAAATTTCCCTTGTTTCATTAAAGTATTAAAACAATTTGTAAGCCAGTCAACAATTAAGATTTTTATGCATTTTATAGTTTTAGTATTTATGCCATCAAGACTACTGTACTGTACAAGAGTACTGGAGTTTGAGTCAAGGTTGTTAATAATTTTTAGAATTTCATCGGAGTTGCAAGGCTGTAGGGTTAATAATTTTGAATTGGTAACGATTTTAGTAAGGTAAGGCTTGCTCGAATTTAACTTTATAATTTTTTGGTTGTCCATTTCCCAGTAAAGGTCCTATTGTTGCGAAATATTTATTAAACTTTTCACAAATATCTTTTTTTTTTTTTTTATTTCTCGATTTATTTTACGGGGCTTTTGTACGACATGTACATGTCAGCCCCATCATACCCTAATAACAATAACAATGAAAACTAACTTAACTGAATATTTAAATAATAATGACAATAAAAATGTAAGCTTACTATACGAAATATTTAAATAAAAATAAAGCTGTTTCAGATACTGGACAACACAAAATAGAAAAAAACAGTCCTAAATCAATTGTATTTAACCTAAAGTTTCTTATAAGTTTATTTCTGACAGACTGAAATCTAGTACATTCGGCTAGAACATGATGCACATCTTCAACTATCCCACACACGTCGCAATTGGGAGTATCTGACACTTTCATCATGAATTTGAATTTGTTCAACGGCATGTGTCCAGACCTCAGTCTGTGAGCAATAACTACTAATTTCCTACTTATGTTTACATTTGCAAACCAAGGAACACGAGGAGGCTCACACTGTATTATTCTGTACCAAATTCCTTTAACTAACGACTTCTCATTAAAATACTCCTTCCACATGCCATGACATTTTTTCTTATATTTACCTACTAGTTCTGAAAAATTGGGTTTAATGTAAATATCATTTCCTATTGCGATTGCCCTTTTAGCTAACTTGTCAGCCTACTCGTTACCCTTTAAACCAATATGCGATGGGACCCACTGCAATCTCAAATCAATATTATTATGTTGAAGTTCTTGTATTTTGGAAAGTATAGCATAAGCTACAGATATACCTCTGCAATCAGAGGCGCAACGAGCTATATGCTGTAATGCACTCATACTGTCGGTACAGATGAGTACCTTTCCACCAATCAAATTTAAATTTATTGCGTAAGATAATGCTTCTGATATTGCAGTAAGTTCCAGCGTCATAATAGATACATCACTACTGATTTTAAAACAATTTCCACGCAGATTTTTTACATTTGGATCATAGAATGCTGCTCCTCTACCATTACTACCATCTATAGATCCATCGGTAAACAATTTATACCATCCATCATACTTATCATATATTTCTTTAATCACATTAAATTTAAGCATAATTGGATTATAAGTCTTTTTAGCTGCTAAACTATTACATATAACATTTTTAAAATTAATATTTGAAACCCAAGTTGGCAAATTAAACATCTCTAAGGTACATAAAGAATCAACTTCTTCATTACTTAAATCCAAATCTGTAGTAACGAGTAATGGTATGTTTTTGTTTGTCCAGTATCTAGTCCGGCAACAACTTGAAAGTTCTTTTGTTAATCGATTTGTGATGTTATTTGACCAGGATTTTGATTTTAGGTTATATTTATATGCTAAAAATTTCCTTCTTAAAAACAACGGCGGTATACTCAGCTCGCTCTCCATAACATGAATTGGAGTACTTTTGATAAAACCCCCACAAAGCCGCATTGACTGATTTTGAATTTTGTCCAATTTATTAATATGTACTTTAGCAGCACTGTCAAAAAGAAAACATCCATAATCCATCTTACTTCTAATCATAGCAATGTATATTTTTCGTAGATGTTTTGGATGTAAACCCCATGACGCACCTGATAGAACAATTAATAAATTAAGTAATCTTTGAGATTTACCAACAATCTAATTAATGTGTTTATTCCAGCGGAGTGATCTATCTAGCCATAATCCGAGATATTTATATTCGCTGACTGAGCCAATTGAATTACTGTTTATTGTTAAATTTAAATTTATATTTCGTCTACCTCTGCTAAATATGCAATATTTACTTTTTTTTCTGAAAGTGTTAATCCTAGGTCATCAAGTATTAAAATAAAATTGTCTAGAGCTTGTTAAATCTTGCTTGCGCTTTCTAAAATATTTTTGTGAGTTGATTACAAAACAAAATCGTCCGCGTACTGACAAATTAAAACGTTATTAATTGTTTGACATAGTTTAAAAGTTGCTATATTAAAAAGTAATGGTGATAGGTCACCTTGCGCCAATCCTTTACGTGCGTATCTTATATACTGTAAGCAATTTACATTATTATTTTTAATTTGTAAATGTCTTTCTATCAAAAAATTCCAAATATAAACACAGATTCTCTTGCTCACATTTAAATCATCAAGAATCATAACAAGCTTATCTATTAGTATATTATTATATGCGCTTTCTATATCTAAAAAACAAGCTAAAGTAGGTTTATTATCAGAGAAACCAATCTGTATTTTTGTCACCAAACGAACTAAGCAATCAGCAGCTGAATATCCTCTCCTAAACCCCGTAGTGTATGTAGATAGCACATTATTTTTATCTATGTACCATTCCAAGCGTCTGGCAATCATAGCATGAAATAGTTTACACAAACAAGACATTAATGATATTGGTCGTAGTTTCGGCGGTAAGTCAGAATCAATATTCAACTTTGGAATAACTACAATATTAATACTACGCCATTGGAGTGGAATCTTTCCCGTTTTGTAGATCAAATTATACATATTTAAAACATAAATTCTCGCACACTTTGGTAAATACCATATCATTGAATACGTGATTTCATCTCCACCTGGTGCTGTATCTTTTTTTTTCATACAGCTTTCGAATTCAGACATACAAAAAATATCATCGAATAAGCACTTAGAATTATTAAATTTCGGTTGTTCTGAAACTACATAGTCAGGAGCAAGTTCACACAAACAAATCATTCTTTTTATCCTCTAAAACATTTATCTTTGAATAAATGTTTATTAATCTAAAACCTTTCATCCATTTCATCCTATGCCACATAACCACAGAAGTAGTCGATTCATCGACACTATCACAAAACTCACGCCGATCATTTGACCTGGCCTTTAATATAGCCGACCGTAGTACTTGCAGTTTTCTCTTTTAATTTATTTAAATTATGTGGCGTAGGATTCCTTCTAAATAAACCTAATGCTAGTCTACGTTGCGCTACAAGGCTAGATAGCAATGGACTCCAATATGATTTTGGGATGAAATTTTTAACTGGGCTAGAAGGAATTTTAATCATCGGGATGGTAATGTCAGCTGTCATATACTACTTGCGGGTCCCTCTGTCCATCTAAATTTTGAATGTGATTTTCTATATAATTAGTATACATCTGCCAATTTGCTCGTTTCATATTACGTTATTTAGAAAAATCTACCACGTCACAATATTTAATAGACATCTTAATGCACATATGATCACTACCTAAGTTTTCATTCATCACCTTCCACTCAAATTTAACTGCTATATCTGAAGAGGCAAATGATATGTCAGGAGAACTTTTTTCAAGATGATCATTCCTTAACTTAATTCTAGTATGGTTTTTATTATTAAGATAAATATAACCTAAATCCAAAGTAACATCATAAATTTGTGTTCCTCGGTTGTTCGTTCCATTACACCAACACGAGTGGTGAGCATTAAAATCGCCAGCAATTATAGAATTACTTGTAAATGAGGAAAAAATATTTTCCCAATCTGAATTTACAGTATTAATTGAAGATGGACAATAAACAAATACAATATTTTTTTATATCTTTACAATTTAGAAGTTTTAAACATACTATTTCTATTCCATTATTAAAATTATTTAAATTACATTCTTGAACATTTATCGACTTATGTATGATAATGGCTACCCCACCATATGAATCTATTCTGTCTTTTCTAAAAATATTATAATTAGTAATACGTACATTAGAATTAAGTTGAAACCATGTTTCTGAGATGAATGCTATGTGAATTTTTTCTTGAATTAGTAGTAGTTCAAATTCCCGTAACTTAGGCCTTAAGCTCTGTGCGTTCCACTGTAGTATATTTATAACATGATCTGTTTGTTGTCTATCCATTCAAAAAATTAGATAAAAACCAAGAACAAATAGTATTGTATTGTACTAACCTAGACAGATACTTAACTAATTCCTCGAACACAAAAGAAGCAAATAATTTAATCTTAATTTCTAAAGTAGAATTACTCGAATAAATTTCCTTCAATTTATTAATAAATCTCGTCAAAGTTATGACACCCTTTTCCTTTTTTCTACTTTCTTGTTCTTTACCCCTTTCTTGTAATAATTCATCTAAGTTCGTAACATTTAAAATATCGTCTGTAATAAATTCATCATCTTTACTTATTTTATTATTTCAATTAATATTATTTTTTTTATTTTGTTTAACACGACGCTGGTTATCTATTTTATCCTCTTCTTGCTTATTTTCTTCTTCTGTAGTTTCCATTTCGGCGTGAATATCAACCTGTGTTACCAATACATCTTTATAAGTCCTTTCAGTTTTCCTATTATCAGCTAACGTATTACTCCTAATATTATCTTCCTGCTTATCTATTTCATTTAGTTTCTTTTCATCTGTATACACCGACATTGCTTTTCTATATGTACAGTTGAGATCCCTCATGATACTCCTTATTTCTTTCTCTTTTATGAATACTGGACAAATCTTACTTAGAGCCATATGATTTCCATTACAATTTATACACTTGTACTCATCAGTCTCACAATTAGGATGATTTTCTCCACATTTGGGGCATACTATCTTTTTAGTTGGCCAAAAACGTACTAGATGACCATATTTCCAACATCACGAACATTGACTTACTGGAAACATATACGCGTCAACTTTGAACTTACAACCATACACACTAACATATGAAGGCAACTTTGATCCTTTAAAGCATATTCTTATAGTTTCACTGTTTTCCCATTTTCCTGAGCTTGTTGAGCGTTTCAATCTCAATAAAGAAACTATTTCTGTATCACATTCTAAATTTTCTTTAATTTCTTCCATTTCTTCATCTATATCTACATTTCTAATGATACCATATGATAAACTTAACTCACTGGCCATTTGACATCTATAGCCCAAATCTTTTAATTTTAGGCATTTAATCAACGCGTCAGCTGAGATATTATCTTCTAATTCAACAAGTATTTTATACGGACTTTTATATTGTTTTCTTGTAATGTTTTGTATATTTTCAGCTCTCAAAAGTTTCGCCATTTTAAATTGCTTTGGCAATACTTCTTTACCGGTTATATATAGTATTATCTTTTCTTCCATGTTAATTTCATTTTCTCTACTAGTATTTTTGTATTGTTTTTTTGCCACCTTTTTTCGACCAACTGTATTGAACCCTTCATCGTCTAATATGTCCGACGAATCCGACCTCATTCTTTTTTCACCAAGTCCTATTGCACTTCTCACATTGGAGGAATTTTCCTCTTCACTAAACAAAACTTATTGCTCACTTTCATTACGACACTCTCCTTGTAACATTTCACCCTCACTTGGGTTGTAACACTTTTTATTACAATCGTTTACACTCATATTGACATAATATTTTTAAAAGAAGGTAGTTACGAATAGTATCGCGCCGTGACGTTAAAACGAGCCGTTTCCTATACAAAGCGTGCGCTC